>VCRD01001133.1:5652-91453 GCA_006783055.1 Trinorchestia longiramus
CGCTGTGGCCCCACGGCAGCTAGCACACCGCGCACCGTGTGCTATTAGTCGCTGTCAAGAGCTAGCCAATAGCGTTGCTCTCTGCCTTTCCAACCCCTCCAAGGTTCCTGCTACGTATTTTTCATCATCCCGCTCTTCTGGTAGTACAACAGACAGAATTCTTTTTCCGTTAGCGACGTTGACGAAACAGTAGGGGAATATATGGATGCAGGATATTTTCTTCCAGGAATCTTTCAGTAACTATCGATCATCTTTGCTTGTCGGTAAATGGAAGCGATGATAACCTTCCTTGATTTTTTCACCGCTAGAAAAATATCTGTGAATTCAGCATCAACAATTTACTCGAATTCCTAGTACACTCTCTCAGAACTTGGTTACAAAATTGTGTTAATTTTTTAAGCAAGAGTTTCTGTAATTTTGTTTGGTAAAAATAAACAAAGATATCAAAAAAGAATTCACATATGAATAATCCATAAAATGTTTAGGAGTGTTAAAAAAATCCTACAACGAGTTTACGTTTTCCAACAATCGCCGTCCCTACAATTGACAAAAACCTCCTTCCCATGCACTCCATATATCAAAATGAACTATATGAAAGAACAACTAAATGAAAACTTCACCCTGTAAGGTCCGATTTCTGAATAAAATTAAAACTAACAATACTTCAGGCATTGTGATTTTAAACTAAACTTTCTAAAATTTCTACCGAATTTTATAAAACATGCAACTGCAAATCAACAATAACACTGCTATGCAACTGCAAATCTGCTGGTCCTAAGAATGCTAAAGAAATCAGAAGTTAGTTTTAACTTTTTAGTTCATTTGTCAACTCGTATTTTGCATGCTCATTCTGACAGATTAACTTTGAAACTAATGCATGTCTAACCACAAATTACAGCAAACATTTGTGATTCTTTTCTGCAAATAATGTGTAAGTTTATGTATCAACTCACATGAAAAGTGATATCATTCATCCGTATTCGTTAATCATATTTTTTATTTATTTGTTCTCTGAATGCTCAAGTTTAAGACCTTGAGTATACATATATACAAGGGTATATTTATTCCTTTTTTAACAACTAATTTACCATCTGCTATGTATAACAGAGAAAAATGCACATTGAAACGAAATCCTCTTTAAAATTAATATGTAAAAAACTTCATAACGATATAATACATCATGCATAACGGAAGAAATCTGAGATTTTTCTCACGAAATTAAGGTAAGTAAATAAAGTTATTTTGTTCAAGCACACTACAAAATGTGCACACTATAAAATGCACTCTATAAAATGTAGATCGAAAAATGTTCATGTTTTCTAACGAGTAGAGACGCTCAGACAGAAGGTACTCCTTTTTCTTCGTCAGTTGAATGTCTTCTGCGTGAAACCATCGTTCATATTATCACCATGTCACATTTCCTGCCGTTTTAAGGCGTGTCTAATTACACACCTCATGCCATGAATCTTATTATGTCTCGTACAATGTCCCACTCGAAGTACATATCAGTTCCATGTCTCATAATGTTTCATGATTGTAAAAGCTTCCTACCATGTTTCTTCTCACGGCTGTCTCATGCCATATTTTGCATCTAGTTACCCTCAACAACGTATTTCATACCATATTTCTCTATTCAAGACACTTGGCAAAAACATTGTTCAAATTTCCAAACCTCAGTTGCATCTAAATGGTCTCTAGTATCAAATTGGTAAGTTCAAGTTCAAGATCAAGTAGGAATTTCCCTGACACCAACGAATGAGATATCCTCATCGGGCCAGTCATTGACAGCAATAATGGGCCGGGCGATTTTCTTGGCCCTGTTGACAATACAAACACAAGTGACACTATGAAATGTGATAAGCCATTCGTATATTGAAGAGGTGCACCTCTCTTCACTGTAGAACAACTGACTTCGATGGATCATAGTTCATGTCCTGTTAATTTATGAACACGCTGGAGAATGGGAGGACCTAAATAATACGAGGTAATGTCACCTACGATTGATCACAGGTCTGGCAAAAGGAGGTATTTAGCTTGGTTCACAACGATGTCTACCAGGAGTAGCCTTTCCATTGATTTATTCGAAGTAAAATTAAAATAAAGTTTGGTTGTAAAACTCACCAAAAAAGCTTTTTTTACGACGATATTTTTGATAATTATTTTGGTATGGAAAGACATTTACAGGAAATGAAAAGAAGACCATGCAAAAAATTCAGACTTTACGTAGCGATTTTTTTGGATTACACATGCAGTGCAATGAACATTGTTAGGGCATATCTAATCTCAATTTAACAATTTTTCTGTACGAGATTGATAGACATACTGAAAGTCAACCAGGCTGATTTCTTACATTTCAAAATGTATTTTGTAATAAATTGAATTACGAGAGAAGTCACAAAAACTAGCAGCATACTATATTATGCTTTGATGGTTCAGTATGAAACGTACACTTCAGTTTCAATATTGAGAAAGCATTCGTTTGACTCCAATTCAGTGTCGTGTTTAAAAGAACTGAGTCATAGTCCAACCAACACATTAACTAGAAAGTGTCTTTACAACCCTAGTCTGATCAGGAGCTGACACACAATTTTAATGGTATTGAAAGTAATGATAAATACTACAACATCTCGACTTTCAGTCTTGATAAATAACTTCATGTAACTTAATTATTAAGTTAGGAATTGCATTCAGCTTGCATTGGAAATAAGTTTTATTTATATTTCTTATGTGTGCACAGAAATACCACGTTTTAAGTACGTTAAAATCATTATTTGTCACATTATTTGTCATTTGATGTACTTAATCATAAAGTAAGGTACATTAAATAAGGGAAATTAAATGCAGTGATCTGATGTTTAACTGGGTAGTCACTTGTCAGTTGACTATTGAAAATTTACGTTGAAACAATTAAATTCAATTAAAATAGATTCACAGTTTTTGCATATGAAATGAAAGTCTAGATTATGCTTACACTTAAATAAATGAGTGTCATTTATTTTAGAAAAAGAAGCGAAGTCGTAGTATAAAAATGATAACTGAATAAATACAGCAGCTTCAATATTATCAAATAAATGTTGGTACACTTATTAACTTGAAAAATATTGAAAATTTAAATAACTTGATTCAATGACTGACTGCCTTTTAGTTTCAATGTAACGTCAATTCTGAAAGTATTAAAAAATCTGCATTCACATTTAATTTAGAGGATCAAGTCTTCTGATGATTGTCGTGTGACACTTCTGAAATGATTATATTTTGCATTATATTAATATATTTTGTATTATATAAATATATTTTACATTATATTTATGACATCTTCTCTCTTCAACTGCTGATAAATTACAGTTGAATTTATAACTAGAATTTATTGCATCATATTTTCAACATAAAATTCTCTCTATCTTCATTAAGTACCTTCAAATTTACGTACTATAGTCCTAGCATTTTCCGCTTGACATTGCTTATGAGCTTGTAATTCACTATTTTTATTTTTATCATAAACATTTATGATTAGTTTTCAAAATTTCTCACCTCGGAAGTAAGTCTAAAATTAATTTGAAAGGAATAATACAATTTTCTTTTTTGGTTTTATTGAGGCTTAAATGGACTACGTGTTATATCTTATAACATTGAGGTAGGGAACTCATGGATGAGATGATAAAGAAATAATTTGTCCACTAAATCCTAGAAAGTGGAATAATTCCCTTGTAAGAGATATGTTGTCAGATATTCAGATAGATTCAGTCGAATTAATAAGTCAAATTTACGAAGAACCAGTAAATGCACTGAATGAAAGGGTTATATAGTTCTTTTTCAACACTAAAAATTACTAATATATTAAAATTTCTTCAAAGAGAAATCTCTCACATTACATTGAAAAAATTCACTTTTCTTCTTGAAGTTACCAGAGAAATTTATAAGTTGCATTGAGGCTTTAAGCAATGATGATAAAAACATTTTTTTCTTAAACAAATGTGACAAAGTACTTCTCTGTGTTGTGTACTTTTAGGCAGTGATACTACACCCTAAATCTCACTCAATGTTATTTTCAAATAAAGTTTATATGAAGTTTTAATTTAATTAAGCCCGAAAATTATTGTAAATTTGGCCCAGTTGCATCCATATAGCGTAAAAAAAATTATAAAAAATATCTAAGTTCTGCGGAAAGTAGTGAACCACATGCTTGCAACTTTTGCTCAAAACGAAATACGCATTCATACCTGTTATGTGTACCACTGCTAGTTTCTTTTTATAACTCAAATACTAGTAGTAGCATATAGACTTAGATATCTCTTCTTGTATAAATCTTAAGAAGGCACACCTCACGATTTTAAAACCACTTAAATGATACGAGCTTGTGAAAAGAAGATATTCTCAAGATATTTATGGTAATAATACATTACCAAACAAGACAAATTAACTTAACCATAAGTGAAATTTTTAACTTTCACCTAGGGAAAACAACCAACGTCAATTCATATAATAACTTCATGGCTTAAAATAGTTTCTTCCATCATAACAAACTGTATCCCATAAAAATATATTCATTCGGCTAAAATTATTCATGCACTTAACTTGCAGCATAATTAATTCTAATTGTACACTGTAATCTTATAATCCATTAATTATTTATGTTTAGCTCGTATATATATATATATATATATATATATATATATATATATATATATATATATATATATATATACCCAGCATTTATCCTAACAGTTTCTCTAGAACCAACAGTAGCAAAAGACACAATGTGGAAGTTTTCCAATGATTTAAAAACTGAACAGCGAGGATTTAGAGGAATGAGCAAACATCAGAAAATTTATTTATAAAAATTGTTTTAATGTAATTGGAATTTCGCCTTCGACAAAAATTATTGTTTATGCGTGCATGCATATCATTTGCTTGGCTTCTAAGGTATAGCTGACATAACAGGAAAATCGGATGGAGACTAAATTTTCCAGGGTATGTTCAAAATTTATCGCAAATGAATTTGCTTTGATCATGCGCATTTTTTTATCAGTTATAAGCTTTGAGTGCAGCTACATAGGCAGGCGCATCCGCAAACTTGAGCCTCGAGGAAGTGTCCTTTAATGGTTCGTATTGGTCATGAAAAGTGGTCAAGCTGGTCAGAAAAAATCTGCCAACTTATAAAACAAAGCCACAAGGAACGTATAAAAAAACCGCACAGCGTATGTTACGGACGCGTTGTGAGGTAATAAATCTTTCGCAAAGCTTGTGCTTAACAATTTGCTGGGTATAAAGGTAAATGAAAAATGCAATTTAATTGAAGTTTAATATTAGTTTTGATTTTGTATATTGCAGTCATCTAAATGTGAATGCTCATTTTGAATATGGATTAAATTTAGATTGAAAATCCTAAATTCTGATCTAAACTCGATACAAATACTTAATGGAACATTCTTTTTAATTTTACCGTCAATAATTCTTTCCAGGAAATGTTGCTGCCACTGTTTTTCTCCGTATGCAAGTATAATACTTTCGTTTAAATTTGTCTTATTCATAAGTTTTAAGCCAAATGAGTATAGTATGCATTTGGTTGAAGAGGATCATTGGAAGATAGAGATTTGCCATCATAAACTAGCCTAACAGTAACAAAATCATGTAGGAATAGTAAATGCAGTAAAATATTTTAAAAAAAATATCGCTCATGTTTTTATAAACTTGTTTCCAAATCATTTCATATCGTTTTTCGCATTGTTGATGACCGCCAACAAGAACCTAGATGACAAGTCTGTGAATGGAAAAAAGACCATCAAGATTTCCCTATTTTCAGGTAAAAAACAGGGATGTTAAGCAACGTCTCCTGTACGGAGCCATGAAGTGAGACGATAAATTTGAATCTGGGTCAACTATACGAAAGTTATGGTCGTTTGATGACCCTCGTATAAAGCAAAGGGAGTGTCAAGTGATTCTCCCGCTACGAGGGAAGATTTATTGTGGGAGTAGCGCTTAATTGCCAACGATGCTGACAAAATAGCCCAATGAAAGTATCGTTTTGGTATTTCAGAGGGAGAGATGAGGTTAATTAATCACAAAGAGTGTATAACTCATGAAGTTTATAGTTAGAAACGGACAAAAGAGAATTTTGAAGAACTGTGTGTACTCATGAGGCAAAAACCCTTTGCTAATAAGTTTTGCAATGATATTTACCTAAAACAAGTAAAAATGCCTTAAATTTTAATTTTCTGCAGATTAGTTTGTATAATATCAAATGATCTATAATTTTGTAAATTTTTTATTACCACATAACGTCAGTGCTCATGAATATTTTACCGATATTTCCAATAAATAACTATTTTTGCTATATTGAGGAACACTAAAATAACAACGTATGGAGTCCAGCTAACTCAATACGTGCATCGCTGACCCAGCGCACCGACTTCTACCTCCGACCACATCCAGTCTTTTTAGAACGCTCGTGAGTTTCAAACAGTGATTCAAACGCTCGGGTTTAAATCACTGCATGAAATGCCATAAACTGTATTCGTAAGAAATAGCATTGTACAGGGTGGGTCATAAGTTTCCATGCACAAGTAAAATAAACATCCTATTTTGAACAAGTTTTTGTTTATATGATGTGCTCTATATGAGTGTCGTGGTTTTGAATACACAAATTGATACGTGTTTTCCACTGTTTATGAACGCGCATTAGCACAGGTGAAGGTATGCCAGAAAAATAAAAAATATATATTAAACATTCGTCTATATGTATGGAAATTTATGGCCCACCCTGTACATCATAAGCTGTGATGTTGTACATGAGTCATTTTTTTTAATCGGACCATAGAATTTCAGCTGCATTATTTATGAGACGAGTCTCTTGCCCATCAATTCCCTTACATGAATTGTGTTCTAAAATTTCGTACAAATAATTTATAAGATCAGCGACTTCACAAGGACTTCAATATTTAATTCGCGATGGATTATTTGAAGCGTTTAATATCTAAGAAAGATTTATGTAATTGATCATTTTTACTTGCATCTTTCATAAAATTCCCTCATTATATTTGTGCATCTAAGTTATTGTGACTGAGACTATTTCTTGTTTTTGTTATACAGAGAATTTCAAAATTCTAAATTTTACATGGATCAATATTTATTGGCACAATGGTGCTTTTATTTTCAAATTTAAAATTAAAATAATAATTCAAGCCACGGCGTTTGTTTACTTAAAAATTACAGAATACTTTTGCAGAAAGATTTTTGTTTTATGCTTAAAACAGTTTACAAAAATTCGACAGCTTTGGTTCAGAAAAAAACACTTAGTCTTACCATCTCTCTGCATAACTACCAGCTACTGATTTCAAATAAATTTCAAAAATTCACAGACTTAAATGACACCAATAAATGTAGTAATCCATTATTTTTGGTCTTAAAAATTTCGATGGAGACAACTGATCAAAAAAAATTACTCAATCATTACAAAATAATTTTCAAAACCTGAATAAGGGCATCAGATGAATACATATTTTTTTTCTTATTAGAGAGCAGTGGTATGAGCTCCGAATTTATCATTTTCACTTAAATGTACCAAGAAAATTTCTACAATGTAAAATAATAAAAATTAATTCACAAGTTATCTTTTAAAATTGATTAACCATGCAGCGATGTACTGGAAGTTACTCACTACGAGACTTGGAATACATCGTATAGTATAATGTCATTATTAAAAGCAATGGTTAGTAATAAGTAATGGTTACCTTCTAATGGTTATTAGATAATTAAAAAAGCTTTTTCAAGGAATGTACACAATCTCAAAGGACATACTCCTATAGAACCATAGATGTACAAAGGACATACTCCTATGAACCATAGATATACCTAGAAAAATGACAAAAATAAACAACAAATTAATGACAGCAATATTTTTCAATGAGAATTTATCTATTCGAATAAAATTCATACAAAATCAGGATTTTTAATTCATATTTTTCGGGAATACTGAACTTACATTGTTACATATTAGTATAGTACGTAACAATTAATTATACTAAAATCCCTTTTGCCATTCTAATGGTTGTAAAATCTCCTATTTTTCTGTGTTTACAAGAATTACTGATTTGTTTCTCCAATTATTCACTAGTTCTAAATATATTCATTGCTAAAAGACATTGCTCATTAAATTTCATTCAGGCATTGTTCATTCTTAGCGTTCTGGTGGGAGACTGAAAACTGTATTTTTTCTTCATCAAAATTCGGTCAGTACTAAATTGTGGAAATGTTCAACCATACATACATGAATATGCTGGAAATAAGGAATATGTTCGTGAAGATTGCCTGAGTGTAGTTGTTATTGTTGTAATTCATTCACGTTATCTTTCCCTAATGTTATACCTCAATGCGGTTATCTGCTAGTTAGTAAATAAGCAGCATTTTCCTAATTAAAATTGAACAACCAAACCGCAGCACGATACGTATTTTTTTTTGTCTTTTCTAGTGCTCTATCTACCTAAATACATAGTAGCAATCGAAAAAGAGCATGATGAATATTGATTCTTCAAATTTCATCCGAGTAAAAACTTATTATGGTTTTGCCATTCTGAAAACAAAAATCTAGAGTTGTCTGTATTTTGCACACGCTCGCTGATGAGCCGCTGAAATGCAATCTATCCACTCAATTACATTCACTAGAGCTCCTATTCGTGCCTCCATTATTTTCAAATTCCAACAGTAATTGGTATCGTATCAGGAAGCGCGAAAGAACAAATGCGAGTGGACGGGAATTCGCCCGGCTGTGAATAAGACAGATGAAGATCGAGCACTTTCTAAGGGGAACTGGAATCGAGTTAAAGTTGTTATCGGATGAACTTTTCGCGCTAGACAACCTCTGTTGTTTGCATAAATAATTACGAAATATTTTCGCTTAGAACGTTATGTTCAACTTCTTAGTTGAAGGAGTCAGCTTGATTGATTAAGATGTTTTGTTCATTTTTGCGCAACAAGATCAATGATTATAAAATAAAAGATAGGATGTCAATATTGTGCATGCCAACGAACTAGTTGATTCCAATTGTTTCAACTTTTTGGAAAACAAAGACAAACCTGGAAAATATAACTCCGTGATAGTCATAATAGAATGTAGATTTCAGTGAAAAATTGCATCCATGGCAATTATAAACCAGGGCCATCATAGAATTGTTAAATTAACCTGCCACAAACGTGTGCTGCGAAATCTAAACCAGCATCATTTTTATGGTTCTCAAATGTAAGTTTTTATTTGATATTGACTTTTATTTAAAAATAGTTTACAAGTGTCAAATGCGTTTCTACGGTGGAGAAATTCTTTGACGTCTTTATTATGGCTAATATTGCATTTATGGGCTGCAGTTTTTCCAGTACTTCAAATGTTGTGAATCGAAATCATTTTTATGAGGGAAAAATGAATTACCTACCTTCAGCGTCTTTAGTCTATGAATCTCGATTCATGATAATTAAAACATCGACACATTTTATTGGGTAATACCTACTCTGAATTTAGACAGAATTCTACATATGCTCCATAAGGTATCTCCCCTTGATGATGTAGTAAGTTGATTGATTGCATTGTAATTGCAGTCACCCACAGTTCCTGTCATTGAGTTCTTCAATGTTGTAGAGGCAAGTGACGTGTAAGACTTGCATAACCCTTATTTTCTGTATCTAGTTCAGATGATAGCGACGTTCAACAGGTTTCTGTCGAGATTTGGCACTTGCGCATCGAAAGCCCTCCCACCTTTAATAGGCTCTCGTGTGTTTCGCTGAGCCTATTGGACCACAGAAGCCATTTATCATCTGTCATTTCGTCCATTGGTTGAATTCTAATGGGAGATTTTGCTTTTGTGCCACATCTAGGACTAGGAATTTTGCAGGGCATGCTCGCGAATTTCAATATGCCCACGATGAGTTTCAGCATTTCATAGATTATTCGGAAATTATGTTTTAACTTTTATGTGCATGAACTGGTCCTCCTGAGACAAGAATGAACATTCATCAGTGTTTATCCATGGTGCAAAATGCATTGCTCCAATGACGTTAGAAAATGATAAATTGTTTCTGTAAAACTTGTGAAATAGGTTTGATGATGGAAGCACAAAATAGTTTGATTCGACACTGGAAATAATTCTCAAGCAGATTTCTTAGACACCACAATGTTTACAAAATCACAATATGGCTAATATGAGTTCGCATTCCAATTTCTGAAAAATAATTTTGAAATAAATGTCGCAAATAAGTATCCAGTTTTTGGTTATTTGCTTTAACTAAATAAAATTATATTGTTTTACTTCTGCACCATGTAATTATAAAAAATATTTCAAAGAAGTGTAATTGCTAATACGATAGTAAAAATCATAGGAGGGGTCCAGAGTATGTTATAATTTTCTCCCCAGTATTTCTCTCTCATATCTATCCGTAACCAAATACATAGTCCCATAACTACCAAACACTAAAATATACTCCATAAATAATCTAAGTTTCAAATATTTCTGTTTTGACATTATTCACAATCATATTTTTGCATGGTGTAAATGAATCAGATTACAAATAAATAAATGACGCAATATTGTTGAATTTTGGTGTTCAGTGATGGGATTGATATGCACAATGTTTAAGTCCACGACTGTAGCAATTTCCAGTGAAAACCATTCATGAAGATTATGTAGGATTTTTAATTTAAATATCATGCGTCGGACTAAGATTGAGTTTCATAGTCTTCACTCAGCGAACAAGTCCAGCTTTCCACGAGCACACACAAGCGGTGTTTGTTTTTAATTTCGTACAACACTTCCCAATAATTATTTTAACTTTCATATTTTACTGACAGAGTAATCATTTTCTCTCATACACGTAAACCATGGAAGCAAATTTTGTGATAATAAATTCGATGTATCTTTTACTGTAACTTGTTCAATAATTTTTATTGTACCTGTAGAAATTTGCGTCAATTATGTTCATATTCATAATAGTTTATTTGCGGTATTCAAAGTGATTTATCACCATCAAACAATTTTCGTTTCAAAGCTTAGTGGTAGTGCAAGAAAAATTGGTGAAATTAATCTCGAATAAATGTGCATTCAAATGATGAAGACATATTCTTCTAGTCGTTAATACTTTTATCATAACACTCACTCTGTAATTCTAAACTATCTCTTACTAAACCACCTTTGAAACTCAATCACGAAGTCGTGTCATAAAATCAAGACGGCTGCTCAAAATTATACAAAATTATGCGTGGCGAACTCGATGCGTCCATTTTGAAATTGCCCGTTTTCTGTAATTCCGGCAGCCAGGCTTCCGAGGTCGATTGGTGAAGTGGTGAGGAGGTGGGGGAACCGCAACAGGGAAGAGGAATGGTTGAGGGAGGGAGAGGGGTGGCATCTGGAAGAAGGGAGAGAGGTTGCGCCTGGAAAGCAAGCTCTAGCTGGAAGGGATGTTAACGCTGCAGCGGGTCTGCTGGTGAAGAAAATAAAGTCGTTTTCTGTGCGTCTCATTAGAGGGATACTGAATAAATTGGCATGTCCAAAGTGGATTGCTCAGTGTCGCGCTAATACATCTTCGAAGGCGCTCAGTAGGAATGAATAGATTGCATGTGCAGCGTTCTACATTGCATGGGTTTTCATCTGGCAGGTTTGGTGGGATTATTTTGAAAGAAAATGTATGTATACATCATCACGATGCTGATCAAAAACATGAGCGAGCTCATTTCTAATTCAAATTTGAGATTTTCCTGACAAAACTCGTAATTCAGTGACACTGAAATTTATCGTTCATCCGGGGAAAAATTGTTGCTTTGTATATTCCGAATGAAATTGAACCAATTTATCATCACCCATCCTTGTTAATTTCCGCATAAGCATCATTGGAAATGAGCGTTATTTTAAGCAAATTTAATGTTTTGCTGCACTGAGCGAGTGTCTATATTTTAATTGGAAGAAAATTTTGAACTCAGTAATAGAACATTTCACAGCGTAGCTGTCGAGGGGGAAAACAAACGAAAGCAATATGCAATGCACTCACCTGAAACTCAGAGCATGAATCGAGGCTGAATTTCATTTATGGAATAAAATATGGCAACAAGTACGAGCCGATTGGTACATTCTTGAGTTGAAAGCCAAGTCCCATGCCGTATAGAGTATGTCATTAATCGTATGGACCTTGGCTACTGTAATTCATCCAAGAACGAAGAAGTAATACGCATAATAAGTGTACGACAGAAATCGTTAGGAAAAACAATGATTAAGGGTTCGGAAAAGGATTTTTTTAATACGAAGGCTTTGAAAGAAATGGACCTAATAATAACAATTTAACATTTGATTGATGTCGTTACGAAGATAAACTTCAGCATTATTTTCTAATGGTATTTATTTGTTAACATTTGAAGAAGCCTAGTTTTTATAGTGTGTAATTTTAAAACTCGATTGTCACAGTTTTGGCAGGTGTAGTTTTGTGAATTACACGTGCGTAAATGAATATAAAGCTGTTTGAATTGGTTTTTCTGATTTATTGCAATAAAGTCCAAGCGCACGTTCTCAAACAAAATTTCTTTATAATGATTGAAAAAAATCGCACTTCGCGACAATAGTTTACTATTTATGAATATTCTATCGTAAATATGATACTCTAGCACTAATTTTTCAATTATTGCTGAACAAAATCCAACATTATCATTATATCTGTACAAACAGATGAGGCCTTGGTCGAAGTTCTTCGATTACTCTAGGTTCTCAAATAAGTTAGCACTGTTTACATAAACGTTACCATTTCAAAAAGTACTTCTTACGTAAAAAAGACAAAATCATGTACATCCACCAATGACTTCAAAATATTAACTAATGAAGACGAACTAGCTTTTTTAATACTTGGTGTCGCACTTGCGACACTTTGTAGGAAATAATGTGTCATTAAACTAATTATAAACTTAACTCACTTCTCTACATCATTTCAATCGTCTTATTACTAAAAACTCTTATCTTTAGATAGCGTACAACGAAATAAATGGACTACCATATATGACACATCCTCTGATTTCTCAGCATATAAAAACACAAAATACGAATATGTAAAAATGTAATATTTCAAAAACATTTCCGTGAAATCATAAAAACTGAGGAACTTCTAAGAGTTTCGTCGGACACTTTAAGGTCTCATTGCAATGACACTCGAAAAACAACTGAACTTATAGCCATGAGCATCAAGTCATCCTCAACTGTTGAAAAAGGCAGCTTAAAAAACAGTTTTGCCACAACAAATCTTTGCGTGACACACAATGGCGAGCCACCAAACCACAGAACAGCTCTAAACAAAGACAATATTTGCGGTGACCGAATAACTTCATGCGATGTTTTCTTACATGGCTTTATATGTAACGTTTAACATCGTAGGCACATATAGGAGGGATAATAAGCCATAAAAACATAATACTTAACATCTTGGGTACATATTAGAGTAATAAATAGCTAAAAACATAGTGCCCAACATCATGGGTACATATTAGAGTAATAAATAGCTCTAAAATCATAGGGCTTAACATCTTGGGTGCATATGAGAGTAATAAATAGCTCTAAAATCATAGGGCTTAACATCTTGGGTGCATATGAGAGTAATAAATAGCTCTAAAAACATAGTGCCCAACATCATGGGTACATATTAGAGTAATAAATACCTCTAAAAACATAGCGTTTAACATCGTGGGTACATATAGGAGGGATAATTAGGTATAAAAACATAGTGCTCAACATCTTGGTTACCTATTAGAGTAATTAATACCTCTAAAAACGTAGTGCATTTCATGGGTGCACACATATGGGAGTCATATTTAGCTGTAAAGAATACACAATCAAAAGAAAACGTTAACTTCATGTAATTGAAGGGTGGAAAGCACTAGTGGACTACTTGCATTTTTTCCCACAGGAGAAAATGCAAGTTGTCCACTAGTGCTGTCCACCCTTCATATAGTAAACTACTGGATCGTAATCGCCTCTGTCAGCGCTGTGTTAGCGACAGCACGGGAGTGGACTACTTGCATTTTTTCCCGTGGAAAATATATTATATTTACCATGGGAAAAAATGCAAGTAGTCCACTAGTGCTTTCCACCCTTCAATTATTTCTTTTGCGTACAAAATATGATACTTTTGTATTGTTTATAATACTTTTGAAATTAAGTTTTATGATACAGAGTGGAATTTATTTACAATAACACTATTTCTCACAAATTAACTATAATATAAAGAAATTATGTAACTCATTTAAAGTAATTTAAATTCTTTTTTGTGTCAGTTAATCATTCCATTATGATATTCATTAAAGCAGTGTTCTTCAAAGTGTGAGTCGCCAACCACAGGTGAGTAGTGCTACCATTCAAAAGAGTCGCGAAATGTAGGATCATACATTTCTAATTTATTTAATAACGTTATTTCAGGATAAAATCTAGCACATTTACAATAAATAATTAACCGCAGACCCACTTTCTTTATAAACATCAAATTTTTTTGCTATATTTATATTATACTCTTTATTTTGCTAAAGTTAAAGGGGTCGTACAAAAATAATATCTTTTAAATGGGGTTGCAGCGGATAAAAGCTTGAAGACCACTGCATTAAAGAATACACCAAAAAAGTACATACGTGAGAAAATGGAAAACCCTCGATCCTAATAAATATGATTTGAAAGATTTGGACGCACTCATTTCTTTTTATAAATTTTGAATATTATCAAATTTTAAATTTTGTTTTTAGTACTATTATCCAATTAATTATTAAATCTGAATTCATGAGTTGTAGACAAGAGAAAGTAAATCTGATGATGAAAACCAACCATTTTGATACAGGGACGTGGCAGGGAAATATACTGCATTCACGTTACCAACAAAAATGTTTCAACTTTTTTTACTTTGAAGTAAACTCAACATCTAATCAGTATGACTTCCAGCTTGAACGTAGCATTCCTACAGAACTTGGCTAAATCAATACAACAGTTAATGTAGACATTCATAGTAGTCTTACTGATGGTATGGTCATTAAAAGAAAACGCTGTTTACTGAATTTTCCTGATGAGAATATCAGCAATAACAATAATAACAGCTCAAATTATAATCATACAAGTAACAACAAAAACTCTTCTAATTGTTAACGTACAAGTGAACTAGCCCAATTATTATGCCTCTTTTCATTAAACCTACAACTCTTTGTACGTATTGGTACCCTATTACCATATCAACTCTAACTTGAACTAACCTTTGACTTTTACCAAAGTTCAAGTTTAAGTTTTATCCATGTTAACATCACCTTACAATATTTTTCCTCACAATTAATTAACTCCAACACCCCCAAACCGTATTCATAGTAGAGCTAACGAAATTTAACTGAACCCTATATGCCTTCATCCAATGCTTAAAAATTGATAAACAGTTAATCGGGTAAAACCTTCGAAAGATTTAGCACAACGTTTAATTTTTACACAGAGTAATCAGTCCAATTATACACGTTAATTAAACGTGAAGGCAAGAATCCGTAGACTTAAAATTGAAATTAATTTTACAGCCTGAGCGGCAAATGAGGAATTTATAAATATTCATGCTGATATAGATAGAACATTCATTTTATTTCAAAGATATGATTGAAAATGGATTTGAGAACTTAGACGACTGCTAAAACACTGGTGCGTGGCATAGCATCGTGACCTCTTCATTTAGGGTCAGAGGTCGTTCCAGCCTTCAGCCTTGTAGCGAGTTATCCTGATGGCTTACTCCTGTCACATCACAGTAGGACTCTGTGTTTCTTTTCTTCTTCTTCTTCTTCTTCTCCTTCTTATTTTTTTTTCTTCTTCTTCTTCTCCTTCTTCTTCTTCTTCTTCTTCTTCTTCTTCTTCTTCTTTTTCTTCTTCTATATCATATATATTTTGGGCTTTAAAGTTTTGTTTAATTAGTAAACTTTCTGCTAACAATTCAGGTTTTTGAAGAGGGTAGACAGTGCGTTAGACTGCGTCTTAATCCAGGTTGTCGGAAATGAAAATACAAGTTATACCCAGATAAGGGAAAATTAACTGTTTTGAACTCCGTAGTATAAAAGTAAAGGATAAACGTGCAGTTATTTTTCCCAAGTAACCACATAAAATTTGTATTACAGCTCAGAGATTAAAAAGTGAAATTCAAAGGAAAATAAATGTTTCAAAACACTCGTGCAAGCGAAAGACAGAAAACAAATTCGAAGGTCATTTTATAGTGTTTTTATCAACAAGGACACGCTCATAAAAGGTTCCAAATAATTAGTTCATTCTAATTCTGAAATACTATCAATGGGTAACCCCACAACAGTTCTGTAGCATATATTTCTCGCATAAATCCCCCAATCATGCCACCTAATGGCTGTCAAGATATGAAGTTCGGAACCTGAATGAGGTTCAGCCTTTTAAATTCAGCCACAACTTCTCAGATGTCAACATCGAAAAAGCGATGAGGACTGCCTTTTTTAATCAACTGATAGACCTTGGCAAAAAGAGAACTGAAAAAACTTTCCTATTAGCAATATGCTCAATAGTAATAAGACTTCTGAAAAGAAATTCCTAGCAGTAAATTTTTCATTTAAAGTATATAAGTTTGAAGATTTATGCACTATTGGGGTTTCCTTCATCATTCACTCTAGAGTCAAGATCAGCAAATGAAAATCGCGCAAGAAGCTTTTTTCTATTTAGAATCTGAATTATTCTATCTGTAGCTCGACTTTTGTACCTTCACTTGTATTGGGAGTATAAATAGTAGAGTTATAGTCTCTATCTTTACTTGAGCATTTACCTAGGACACTGTCCAACGTCCGTCAGCGAACTGAAGCATTGGAATGAGAAAGAAAGTATCACTTGTCTTCCTAATTTAGCTGGGAAAGTATCAACTTTTGAATGGCGTGTGGTATCCGTATCAACAGCAGAATTAAATTCGAAAATCCAGATCGAAAATGTCTTTCCCTACGAGACATTTCCCCCATGATAAAGATATATAGATAAAAAACCAAAGACAGAGGAAATTTTGCGAATACTTCAATTTGAATAATAACTACATGGTAAAATTACGCTACCAGAAAGAGGCAAGAAGTTAAAACGTACCGTTTGATTTTAAAATATCATAATAAAAAGAGAATAGTACGTTTAACGTAAAGGAGTAAGAAACTTTCGGGAGTATGACCTACTGTATAATTCCAAAAATGTCAAAGGAATATAGGCAAACTTCCATCAGATACTGACAGTTTATATTTTTCAATGCCAGCAAAATTAAATTCAGGAAATTCTGCAGTCCCTCCAAACCAAAAGAAAATTTTCTTTCCCTTAACAGTTGGCAAACGTTTTTCCAGTCGAAATACCTCCGCGCAAACAGATTATCTCTAAACACGTCAATAAATAACATTCAGTAAGAATTTTGTGAATTTGAACTCTGCATTATTAATCCAGCCAGACACGATTAGCCCTTGAATAACATAGTAAGAACGAACTTCTGACAGCAGCGTTGCCCAAACCACAACAAAAATCTGACTTAGAGATCGAGCCAAAAAGTCTAATGATGTCGACAGTCACAGTTATTTTATATCCTTCAAGGGGCGAAAGTATATGCCCAAGCCCCTCCTGATTGATGCGATGGACCAACTCTGAAACTTGGCTCAGTTCTGATTCTAAAATTAGGTTGGTAATTTTCTGTACTTTGGGACCACTGACAAATGTCCACAAAGATTTATGGCGCGTAATATCCCAGTAATTTTTACATCAAATAAGCCAGTGCGCTTGGAAGACACATATCCTGTAGCGGAGTTAAATGGTAATCGCGTATGCAATTGTCGAAGGTTTCTCGAAAGAATTGAGGGTAGAAAAGACTTTCTTTCAAAATGCCAGCGCACGCACAACGTCCTATTTATTATATTAAAGGCCTGGCTTTTCTCTTTGGTGTCTGTGGACTAAACTTTCTGATGCAGTCTGGCAAGAAAAAAACAACGAGCAGTTCACTCAAATGAACATGATTCTTGAGAAGACAAGTAGATGATGTTTATTTTTCGATGATGAATAGTCATCGATATATTCAAGGCAACAACTCATTTCCAAGAGGCAGAAGGAAGATCCGTGCTCCCATTACCCATTAGTCATCAAAATACCAGCAGTGCTAGTACTTTGATGACTTATTAATAAATATGCGTAATGTTAGAGCAGTATGTTACATTTATAATGAGTAAGCTACATTCATAAAGCGAAAACGAAAAATGCCACTACAGTGAAAGTAATTCCTTTAATATTTAAAAATCAACGATCGTCATATTAAAGTATGATTTATTCGTAATATAGAGTGTGAATTTTTACTACTAGTGAAAATAATCTTTTGTCTCATGAAATTGAGCGTAATAGCAGTTAACAAACTACAAGACGTAGTTCAATTCACAATATCGTAACGTGAGGAATTATTGAGGCGTTATCTCTTTTTTTCTTATATTCTCACAGAATAAGTGTTAAATCAGCCTTTGTTCATAATGAACAGCTATGATAAAATTTGATTATTTTTCTCTTATTTTACTTTCTTTGAGATATATAAATTACACGGAGTTTTATAAATTTAAAATAATGATCCCGAGACAGGTTAAAGGGAATAGTGTTTTTTTCCCGAACTTTAAGTATAAACTTAAAATGTTTCCAGTTTCGCTATCTCTATTTATGTATATCATGCAGACGTTGTATTCAGATACCCGTTAGTTAGGAAGTGTTATCTATATTTTCATAGGAGCAAGATCGTGAACTAAAAAATACTTTTTTGTGATTTTACTGTGTTTTTACGCAGATCCAGAAATGACTAAATTTTATTACACTATGTATGTAGGAAAAATATACTCACTAGCCTTAGTCTCTGTATTTATTTAACATATTTGCAGCACAGTAGAATTTTTTACTTTTATACCCATTATACAGCCGAAAATTTGCAATTTCATTCCCGACTAATGATCTAAATGACGCAAGATTTAATGAATCAATATATCATGCGATTGCAAACTTTATCAGTACTCCAACCCATGACTTAATTGCTATTTTCCTGCGTAGCCTCACATTTTTCTCATTATTAGCTTCATCAATGCGCAAATTTAGCATTTAACTCAGAAATTCTTTTCAACTCGCCGACTTTCTTCAACAACTTATTTTTGAAAGGACTTTGCAGCGAATACATAGAATGACTATTCAATTTATTTTACGAATTACTTTTGTTGTAACGGGAGGATTCCCGGTAGATGTGCAACCAATTTCGACAATAATCCGCACCATTTACTTTAAATTGCATGAATATGTTCGATTACTGAATCATTCTTCCTAATCAATAATCATTCGTGTTATGTTCATCAATAGTTTCCTAATTTTTTACTTCGTATTGCTTGACTCATGTTCACTTCCATTTATTTAAATCTCACAGAAAACTAGGAGTTCATTTGGAAAGTTATTTGAAACGCAATTGCAATTAAACTGCAACTTTTTCAAGTCATCTGTTGACGGTAACCAGAGTGAAGATGTTAACACGGCTTGCTAGATGTCTCAAACACACTGGAAGGAATCATAAAAATTAGTTTAGTTGCAAGTGAGAATAGTGATTTCTGTCTCTAAATCCTGGTAACATTAGTTGTAAGTACCTCGTGAGTCTGTAAAATGAGAAATATTGCATTTGCTTTCTTTAATAAACATCATAACTGTTCCAACACACGTCAATATTCAATAAATAAGCAATGTTCAATGTAGAAATTTTGAACCAATATTCAAATGTTGTGAATAATCCTTGACTAGATCCCCAACTCAATAATATCGTTGCAGTTCGCGAGGTAAAATTATCAGAGTTATTATGCTGTACATGGCTACAATCCTGACAATACTCAAATTGGAAAACTGAATTATTACTAATTACAAATAACAAAAAATGTTTTTTTCCCACAAAAAGTATGACCAAGTTCATTCTACATTTTACGAATATAGTACAAAACACAAATGACGTTAGTTTCTATTACTATATGTGTAACAACACAAATCTCAAATAAAAAACTTGACATGAGGTTTTTATTTATACTTCAAAGCAGGTAGTAAGAAATCACCCTTCCTGTACTGCCGCATGAAGTACTTTAAAAGGTCCACTGTGTGCTCGTGCAAGTGCTTGCAGCAACTCAAAAATCCAGATCCGTCAGCTGGGTTCGATCCATAGATTTTCTAGAAAGACGATAAATCAACAAAGATTCATAAATCTGTGGTTGGCGCGACCTTACAGAGCGTGCTGACAGCAACTGATCTGTTTACACCGGCAGATTGAAGCTTCGGCTTCTATAATCCATCAGAGTCGAGCTCGAGACCTGCCTTAGACTAGCTAGCGTTTTGCAGTGGCAGGCGTAGAGCAGAACTGGCGTTTTCAACCAAGAGCCTGAGACGAAACTGTTCCAGGTACAGTCTGAGGAGAAACTGTTCCAGGTGCAGTCTGAGGAGAAACTGTTCCAGGTGCAGTCTGAGGAGAAACTGTTCCAGGTGCAGTCTGAGGAGAAACTGTTCCAGGTGCAGTCTGAGGAGAAACTGTTCCAGGTGCAGTCTGAAGAGAAACTGTTCCAGGTGCAGTCTGGAGAGAAACTGTTCCAGGTGCAGTCTGAGAAGAAACTGTTCCAGGTGCAGTCTGAGGAGAAACTGTGTTCCAGCTGCGTTTTGAAAGGGAGAATATTTTCCGAGCTGAATCTAGAAAGACTGTTTCCCAGTAGCAGTAGTCTGCCAAACAGAAGTCTTCATACAGCAGGCTTAAGAGAAGACCTGCAAACCAGTGGCAGGTAGGAAAGTCTTATTTCCTGACTTAGTCTGATTAGAAGACTATTTACTAGTAACAGCAGAAGCAGGGAAACTCTGTTTCTCAAATACAGCACGCGTAAACGACTGTTTTCTAATAGCAGACCGAAGAGCAATTGCTATACAAAAACCTTAAGAAAAACAAACATTTTTCTCCGGCAATTTACACTGACGTTCTGAAATTTTCCGACACACATTTCGAAACACGCGTTCTTTCCTACCAAAATACACAATAACACTAAACTTTCCTCAAACTTGCCCTTACATCATCACTAACAAAGTTAAACGTGCTAAATGTTCGTTCGTTAGAATGCAGTGGCTTTCTTAGAGTAAGCCAATGGAACTACTCTGGGTTTTCGATCAGCAAGCTGGTGCAGGAACGCTTTCCAGACTCGCTGTTGGCTCACAAGATGAGGGAGGGGAAAGCTTTCATTAGTGGCGAGGGTGTGCACGCGAACGGATTTTCCTTCACTGACGCTGAAATAACAGAACGTTAACGAGGCAATTTTGACTAGGCATCTGTATTTACGCAGAGAAAAGTTCGTCCAGGACTGCACAGATCAAAAAATAGCTTTAATTGATTGTAGGGACTTCATACTGTCATGATAAAATCATTCCTCTGTAAAAAATTGGGAGTTGTAAGATATATAGCATGTTAAGATCTCGTCCGAAAAGCCTGCAAAAAATTCTCAAATAAATTAGTTGGTTAAGAGACTCCATTGCGCCCGCCACTTCAAAGAGAAAAGTCCAAAAAGTTGGGCTCTCCTGCATAGCTACCTGCATGTATGGAGATGATTCTCTATAGTAATCCGGATAAAATTGATTACCTGCATTGTATCCGGACCTTATAACAGCATATTGAAGTAGGACGACCTCGAGCTAAGGATGCAACCTGGCCTGCATTTTCATCAAGCATCACAAAAGCCGTACACTCACCCTGACCCTGTCTCGCCCCTTGCGTTGGACTCTGTCTCGCCCCTTGCGTTGGACCCTGTCTCGCCCCTTGCGTTGGACCCTGTCTCGCCCCTTGCGTTGTACCCTGTCTCAAACCCTTGCGTTGGACCCTGTCTCATCCCTAGCGTAGGACCGAGTTCTCGAATGTAAAAAGTGCATGCACTATTGATACTTCCATTGTGGGTGTATCGGAAATGACTGTGATTGTAAACACGTTGCAAATTGATCCTATGATGCTGTTAAGAATGGTAATATTAGAGCTATTCGACGCATTCAAAATGAGAGTTAGAAATTCATTTTCTTCTTGTTTCAGCTTGGTCAATAATTTGAATAGTTTCACAAATCCAAAAAGAACCGTCAGATTTTGATCATGATTAATTGACTGGAAAAATGCATGAATTTGTACGTACGACACCGCTGTTCTTTGGGAATCCTATTTTTATGATCAGTATTTTCTCGACTGTAGAAAGATTTCACGATTATAATTACTAGTATAATAAATGTACAAGGCATATGCGTAAAATTTGTTAGCTTATTTTATAAACGAAACATTATTATTGATGGTTTTATATTCCAAACTGCATTAGAATTAAGATTCGTCATACTGTAACTAACTATTCATCATCTTGATGTTCTTAACGGATACCATCATAATAATTCTGTTCACGATTAAAAAGAATGACTTTCTTCGCAAAATAAATTCATTGTGTTTATCAAATCCAATTCGATAAATTCATCCAGAGTGTGATAAATAACCGATAGGAGTCCGCGTATTTAGTTTTCATGTATTTTATTTTCCCTCATTACTATTAGATCTAGGATCGAAAAAGGCGATCATGTCTTCAACGTTACTAACAAATCAACCCAAATCATTTTGGTGTCAGTAATACTGAAGTTATCATTTTCAAACAAAAGTCATGGTTCCCATGAACCACACTAAATGTATTCAATCTCACACAAACATCGTCAGCAAATGTTTCAGCACGGAGGTTAAAAAAGTTGACTTAATTTGAATTTTATACACATTTCGTTGAATAAATTTCAGGGTGCCAATTTGGCTAGAAGTAAGGAAATCGAAGCATAAATATCGCAATTTAATATTACACCATGAACGTGAAATAGTTTTCCCATGTGAGAATTGCATGCCGTTGAAAAAACTCCATGGTACTAATTTGACTATAGGTAAGGAAACCGAAACCATTTCTGGCACGGATATGCCTACATAGAATGGAAGGAAGGAGTTGCATGGTGATTTAGCAGCCTGTTGCGTGTTCGACTAAATCTATCGAGGTCAATTTATGAGGGGCAGCTCGGAGTGAGGTCTGATAAAAACACGGACCTACGACGACTAATTCATCCGTGACCTCCCCTCAGCTGTAGCTCCTCAGCAGCTATATAGGTCGGGTCATAGCCTTTAATTATAGCAGGGAAGTGTGCAATTAGGAGTGTTATTATCTCTTTGTACACATAAAAGCGCAGTTGCTTTTCCTAGACGAACAAGACGCGCGATTTAAGCATATCTGACCAACCTTGTTTGCAATGAGACAAAACATGGTGGAAGTGAATACTTTCGTATCGTCTGTAACATGCTGGTATTTAAAAACATAAGGAGCATTTTAATATATATATATATATATATATATATATATATATATATATATATATATATATATATATATATATATATATATATATATTCGTTCTACCATTCCTAAGGAAAAAGATTCGATCGATTTAATAGAACAACTTTTTTATTTCTGCCTCGACAAAAATATGCATTAAACTTTTATTTTACTGATATGAGATTTCATTTCAATCTAAAAATAAATAATCAGTAATGATGGAAATGTTTTTCTATTCAGCGCAATAAGAAAAACAGAGTTTTTATAGAAGATAACGTTGGAGGCTCGCCAGCTCACTTAATATGTTATTAAATTCACCACCATCGCTACGGACGCTTAACCTCATATGTATTCTCTGAAATAACAAAGCACGTTAATTTATATATTTTTTAGATATTTTTTCCGAATGCATGCACTAATTTGATTATAACACTTTGACCGTTGCCTAAACTTTTGTATTTTTTTTGGCCGTACTACACATCCTCAAGCACAAAATATTTGTTCATCATCCATACATATTAAACCAAAAATCAATCACGTGTCGTCAATCACATCATTCGTCAAAATTTTAACTAAGGCAAAGTTTAGCTGTCAGGCAAACAATATTTGGTTATGCACATTTCCCCTTCCTTCAGTAGTACAGGATGTCCATAAAGTGTCTTTACCATTTCAAAAATTTTGGGATGGTAAATGGCAAAGAGACGTTATGGACACCCTGTAGTACATCGTTCAGAAAACCTTGCAGGAAAAAAGAAACAAGTGAAACACATCGAGTTTTTTAGTAGAACTCTAACTAATGGCTTTCCAAGGAAGTTGGCGAGGGCATCGTCGGCGAAAGTCCATCAAGAAGCGAACTGTCAGTCACAGCTCGAGCGTTCTCTTCTTCCTGAGCTCTAACCAAATGAGTTATGGAATTCCAGAGCGCAATAACTCAGTCGCTGCTTGTCGTCGAGAGACTGAGACGGATCTCATGTCCTTCGCTCGACCTAAACGAGGGAGCTAAACCGACGTATTTCGAGGGCCTGCTCACTATTTTGTGTGACGTATTGCATTTTTAGAGATCATTAATTATTTCATCGTTAATGTAACGATCTAGCCCTCGGTTTACGTTCGAAAAAGTCCAGGAAACGCCGTGAGGCGCCGAATTTCATGCAATTTTGATGAGGCCTTCGATAAGTCGCACTTTAGGACTGTGTTCTTAGTAAATTTTAGACTTCCTTCAGTAGAATCATGCTGAATAATGGAAATATAGTTCCATTATCATAATGGTATGGAATTATGTGGAATTTCTATTATTTCTGGCACTGTAGGATGATCCAAAAAAATATTATCCAAGAAGAACTAAGTAATATACATTCGATGAAATATTATGGAATTAGAAATGTTTCATAGGATTTGCTATAGCACAAAGATATTCGCAAGCAAAGTTTAGAAATAAATTGTACCTAAAATATCACATACGAGTAAATTCATTCGTTATAAGTTTTAGTTTTTCAAAACGATATTTTCAAAAACTAATTCTGTGAACAAATTAAAACCCCTCACTAAACGAAAAAAATATTTTATCAACGAGTACGCGCCTTTTTGAGATATCAGAGAGTAATCCGCCGTCCAGCATTCTTCTTCTCCTTTGTCGCGACGAGGCTTTGAGAAATCGTCGAGTGTTGCCATCCATCATGTTTGGGCCTCCGTATTCGCTCAGGCTCCTGAAAACAACATATTTTAGCACAATAAAACGTCCAACGCAGCCGCTAAGTACACACGTAAGAACTGTGTCTTAAAATGGAAGAAAATACTTTTTCTCATCGAAAAATATTTTGGTAAAAAATCTAGAGTGCACACATTAAGAATGGAATTTCATTTAAACTACAACATTTCACCTCGATTTGTATTCACACCAGTTATAAGTCGGAAAAAAATAACAAATGATACATTGCATGAAGAAGACGAACAAGTAAGACTGCATAAAAATTTAATCCCTTATAAACGCTTGGAAAGGATTATAAATCTAGCAAATGCATCCGTAACTCAACTCAATACCCAAATATGCACAGTTATTTTTCACTCTCTGTCATTGGACTTTACTGGTGAAAAATTGAGGATTAGATTAAGAAATTCTGCAAGCATCAATGACCTTAAAAGTGTTTGAAAATTGCTTTATGATATTTCATAGGTACCGTCAATAGATGACACGTGTTATAAACAACATTCCATAACCAGTAAACAATATATCAAATAGCTGTAATTACCTTTTTACGAAATACCTTTCTATTCATAAAAAGTTTTTACTGTTTTCCTTTGCTTCTCATTTCATAGTCAATCTGCTCGTAAATTTTCATGTCTTGAGTTTAAAAACTGTCTATAGCTTCATCAAATCCTTGATTTGCGAGTAATCTTTGTATTTGTGAAATAGTATTGCCAATTTTTCAATGCAATTTACTTGTTGCATTAAGCTACGTTAGTTTTGTCTGCCAAAGTCGAAATAAAAAAAAACGTGTTTCTTGAAATTTCGCGTTAGATTAAAGTTGTGTAATTTTTTAAGTTTCTAGCTTTGCAGTCGCTGTTCACAAATTTACGTGTAGAACAAACATTATTACAACTCAAATAGAGTCAGAATTATAGAAACGCGATTTTAGCTTGAGAAACATGCGCCACGACTAGTGATCAAATAATTTCTAACTTCTCCAATGATATTTAAGTCAAAATTATCATAGGACAAGTCGTTGTTGACTCGATACATGCTCAATAATCTTTCATTCCTGTCAAACTTGAAGAATAATTAGTGTTTCACCAATTTTTACTGTAAAAATAACCTCGTAGGTCATTAGAGCTCTTTTGCACTATTCTGAGACCGTCAATGTCATTAAATGGTTCTTGTGGTTGCAATCGTTGAAATGTTGAACGGTACAAAAATCGAGCAAATTGTAGTGTGAATAGATTCATTGTCTGTTTCCGCAGACAAACTCAACAAAGTGACAAGGATGGAGTTGACAATTGTACAAGTTGTCAGGGAAAAGTAAGCTTGGTTACTTAAGTGACAGGAAGACTACAACTGATTCTTTCTCAGTGAATGGACGCTTTCTTTTTATACAATAATACTGGTAACATGGGCGTGCCAAGTCCTAAATATTTAATGCAACCTAAATCAGTGAATAATCATGAACAGCGATTTGCTCGTACATGAATTCCCTTTGAATATAGGTGTTATGTAAGCACTTATGAAAAATAAATATTTGACCAGTAAACCCAGTTCAGAAAAATATAAACTAGACTGATTTTCGTTTGAAAGTTGAATATGCTCTGACGATCAGCCACCATGAGTTACAATACTTTTTAAAACCATAGTGAAACTGGGAAATGAACTAACTGTACGTTTCAGCTGTAGTTGGGAACTGGTAATTCCTACAGATGTATGACCGCAAGAATAGCAACTCAGGTAAAAATACACTAAACAAGAAAAGAAACAATCGTCAGCGGGGGCGAATGCTCGAAAAATAAGCGTTAATACCGGAAGACGTTAAATTCGTAGAAAGGCGGTGGCATCCATGATTGCGGAGAACAAATTGTTTGGTATCATTAGGTCTGTAATCGAAACAACGGCGACAGCACTCGTTAGAGGGCACCTAATACTTCTATTTTGGAGTGCAGACTGCCAAGAATGGGAGGGTTAGCTTGCCGTGGAGAGGGCATTTTTTTCAAGAAGAAAAAGGCTACAAAGTCTTCCTGCTAAAAGATCACTTACGTAGAACCTAAATGAACAATGATTTTTTTTCGAAACGGTAAAAGAAAGAGGTAAATTCTTGATATGTTTCTTGGCTGCTTTATATAGTATTGCAAGGTGACGATGATTTATTTTCGAAAATTTGATTAGAAATTACTCGAATGCTGAGTTTCTGAGCTAAAGTATATTTTAGAAGCCTGGCTTTTTAATAAGCTGCTCAGTATTTTATTTCATTCAGGATTTTGTACGAGTGAAAAATTCTTCAACGTAAGTACTTCCATATTAAATACTGATCATTCTCAACGGGAAACTCTACAATTAGAAATGATATTTTTTTGTTGAAAAATATCGACAATTTACTTAGGCTTGGCCTCCATTCATTTATTTTAGAGTATTCACGCTCTAACATTTTCTCATAAAATTTTCCCTTTCGTTAAGAAATTTCGCAGAATTATTTATCTGGAACAATCGACAACTTCACTATTGAATCAAATTGTTTCTGTCATACCACATCAGTTCGTGAGCAGTTCATCGAAGCATATTTTCCTTAATCTCTGACCGTCAATTTTATAGACGCAAACCGAAGCAAATTCTTCGAAGGATCGTGCTTGTCTCGGTCGTTCATGTGTGGATGTGTAAGAACAGCGCGGTTTGGTCGATCATTAGCGCAAATGATCTGCTGTGTCTGAACCAATTAGTGGGTAATCGCAGCCAAATATTTATTGACCTTCGACAGATCGCTACGAGTAATGGGAAACTAAATGAATCTTATTCGGTCAATGCTGTACAATTCTCACGCTTCAGTGATTTGAAGCTCCACATTCACACTCAAAGTTCGTAAGCTTCATGCTAAATTATTCCTGTACTGGAATGTTGAACTTCGTAAAAGTGATATCAGTATGATTAAAAAAAATAATATTATTTAAAGAAACGTGAATTTGTCAAATTTATTTGTATTATTTCTGTTTGAATTATACGAAATTTAGTTTACTAATTCCAAATTATAAAATGATGATGTGGCTGGCTTACGTATGATAGAAATTTGTTTCATTGAAAAACTTTATAGTGAATATTTAGGAGGAACTTTTTAGTTATGCAAATTTTATTTATAAGAATACAAAGTCAAAACTTTCTATTTTATTCCTGGTAAGGTAAATGCTCTAGGTCTGGGACCAATATGTATCTAATAATTATTCTCATATGTTGATATTTTTATGTTTTATACCTCTATTCTGAAACTGAATGCATTTTGACTGTAGTGAGTCATGAAAAATTAGTATCCACTCTGGACAATGAATATCTTTTATGTCTGTTCAAGATCACCGAATGTGTGGTTCTACAAATAAATTTTCAATTAACTTTTTACAAATTGAATTTTACTCTGAAAATAAATAGTCCGTTTTTATTCATTCTCATTGAAATAAGCCATTAGTAACCAGCCATTACAACAATTTAGATTGTTATTCCCTGTCATCAATATAGGAATGAACTTATTCTTGTGAATAATGGGTTTTATTCTAGCCTTCTTTCAAAATATAATGAGTACATTTATAATCATCCAACATTCCTCGATGCTGATAATTCAAAGTTAGGCTCGCACCTTATTTGCAGATACCAAGACGAAAATCGAAACACAATTCTGAAAAAATCCCAATAAAGCTCAATCCCACTCTTGTGCAGGACACTGTACTCAGGACTGTCACAGTTAGAGTGGGACACCAAAGGACCTCTTCCATTGTTCATGGCCGAGTTTGACGGTCTTCGTCCAAGTCTTGACTGCGAGGGGTCTAACCAGAACCATTAAAATTAGATGAGGCTCTAAACAATATCGGCTCTCATTTCATGCTCTATTTTCATGCTCCTTGGGAAGGTATAGGAACTTCGAGCGTTGTTTGATCAGTGCTTTAAAGACTAGAGGACAGTGAGGGCGTTTCATTTGCCTATTGCCGATCAGCGTGTCAGAAAAAGTGCAGTGATTCATACGCTAAAGACCAGCAAGAAATTTTTGTGCAGCTGCTGATGTCTGCACCAAATCACGATGCGTAAAAAAATTGGTAGCAAGGCTTTTTCTCATCTACGATTTTCGGTGTGAATATTGAATACGTAAGAAAGAATGCATGATTTTCTTGTTTATTTTTCGATAAACTATTAACTTCCGTTTCATTATTAAGTTGCCTAAGAAAATTGTTGGTGAGACCAGCAAAATTTTTTTGTTTCTTTTGAAGTTTCTTGCCGAATCAGAGACGATGAAAAGAAATGCTTGATGAAGAAAACGACGTAAGACTGCTGGAGCAAAAAAAATTACAACAAACTCTTTATGTACAAATTTTTGCTCTGTGAGAAATAAATATCTTGCTGAAAGAAGGAAATATTTATCAGATGCATTAAGCAAATATTATCTGTTTTATTTTGCCTACTCACCATACTGAAGAATGGTATAAGTTAATAAACCACCATTCAAATAATTTTCTCAAGTCATGTATCAATACAATTAAAAAGGGGCTTTCATTTCCTATAAATATTGAATAAAAGTAAGTAATTCTTCTGCCCGTGCCGCTGCTTCTCAAAAGTTTTATAGACAATCTTTTGTGAACTTTCTCATCATCATCAAATTTAAGTTTATAAAATTATATAACACGTTGTCATGACACAAGCATTGCATGAAGCTTATATGTTAATGTAATACAGGGAATAACATTACTTAACTCAAGAAAAAGTCAAGACAAAATATCCAGCAAGGAAAAATTGGCCTCTGTAAGTTTTTTTGTTATTGTGAACGTCAAAGTAATGTTGACCTCATCACTATTCGATCATTTGAAGTGAAATGCGATAGTTAACCAGCAAAATAAATTACTTGTTATGTAGACTATTCTCCGGGATGTTGATTGTGAAAAACCTTCGCTGTTCATCTTACAGTTTTAAATTCGTTCACTTGCCTAGTATGAGTCGTTTCGACTGAACAATGTATAGTTAGAGTTTCGTTTTAATATAACAGTTTGTTATTTTCTACCGCTGTGTTCATTGAAAAAGTATCTATCTGGATCCTCGTTTTATCTGTACAATCAACATCATTTTAATTGTCTATTTGTAAGTTATTGTGGGCGGTATCTTAATTCCACTGTTAACAGTTATTGTAGCGGTACCATAGCACAACAGTTCCCCGTTATTGTTGGCGATACATTAATAATACATTCAACAATTATTCAAAGGCTCGCTATCTTCTTTCATGTTGCGAAACATAATGAGACAAATATTTTCCACTTCACTGAAATTTGAAAGTTTCATTTTAACCTCCTTTGGGTATTCCATTAGGAATATTTGACACTGTTTTCTAGTGAAGGTCATCACCAAGCCTGTCCAAATTGTCAGCTAGCTTCTCTTCGTATTTTCTGAAAATGATTTTCCTCCAAATTTGGCGCTTCAGTTATGGTGCAAATGTGTCTTCATATTAGTTCAAGTGAATTACGATATATTATTGTACATACAAGAAAACTTATAAATGAGATAAATGTTTAATACTCTATTCATTCATCTATTTACTATAGATATGCAATGTTACGAACACTTTTTGAGATCAACGTGTATTTTTTGTTTGGTATATAATTTGATTTAATGCTGCATCTGAAAGCCGCAGTCTAATTTAGTGATAAGACCTTTAATATTGCAATCATGTTCGTCCCATCACAGATGAATTTACTACCTAAATTTCAGGTAAAAGCTCTTCATAAATTTAGGTTTGCACTTGGAAGAATGTCAATTCTCCAATCAGTATTATTTAAGTTGACCTTTAGGTAAGTGCAATGTACCATATTCAGTCATTTTAATTTTATCCTTTAAATTTTTCTTATTCAAACCAGTATCCCTCCTACTGTAGATAACTAGTTTTTACGTACACCAAGGAATGATGTAAAGTAGAAATATTTGTTGTAAATAGGTACCAGACTTGTACACATACCCGGTGGCGTGATGTAAGGGATATACATATGTTGTATATACATACAAGACTAGTATACACACCAGGCAGCGTAGTGTGAGATGTATATGTTCTATATAGGTACCAGACTAGTACACACACCAGGATGTCAGGTATATGTGTTGTATATAGGTACCAGAAATTAGCTATACAGAGCCTCAGCTGTATGGAGGGCTCATCGAACCAGCTGTATCTCCCCAACTGGCAATCTTACGTGCTCGCAGAGATCCATTTATTGATTTCAAATATCGGGGTCGAGAGACTGTGGATGTTTTTTGCGTTGAACGTCTAAGACGTTCATGTGTGGCATTTTGTTCATAAGAAAATGAAAAGTAGAAGGAAAATTCAGAGAATTAAATTGAAATTGAAAACGTAAAACGAAAATTCAATTCAATGTTGAGTTTATGAACAAATTTTCGAAATTTGGGGCTGCTTGCCAACTGTAATTTAATATATCAATTAAAACCTAAAATTTAGGTCTAGAAATTTTAGTATTTTTTCCCCAGAACTGCGTTAAATTAAAGGAAAGTCACATGGCTTGATTGACTCGGTGCACCATTGATGGAATTGGTGGTTAATAATAAATATGTGTTACTGTATTTAGCTTGTTCTACAGTTTTATACAGCGTACTCACGTCTTAGTGAGACCAAAAGTATCTGAATTTATGTTACTTATCTTGTTATGTTTCTAGACTTGAAACCGTCAATATCTGTCGGATTTCATTCGTGCAAGTGAAATTTTGAATGAATAGTTAATATTCATCAACTAGCATGCATCCTTTGAAATAAAAAACTTATTGATTATGGGAGCATTTACGATAAATTTTTTTCTCTCCAAAACAACCTTATTTTCTCAGTCGTCAGATAATGAGCTTCAAGCGAAGTAATACGTTATGGGTTTCAATTTCATGTCTTTCTAAATGCAGCTTCAACTGGGAAGATTATTTGTGACGTAAAATTTGAATAATTTTCAACGATGGGTAATAATTTAAGTGTTTGCCTGCTATTCAAGCTATTCAAGAGCACTCTAATCTACATTATATGGAGTGTCAAACAACCACTTCTGAGTCAAGTGAAATATTTTGAGGTACTCATAGATAAAACGTACATGACATTACTCCACCGTATCCTTCATAAATGAATAAGTACTTAAATTTTACTCATTTCCCCTTAACGAACAATTTGATCCCACCGCTTGAGCCTCCGAGTGACGTCGCTGTCATTCTGCCCTCCCATTGGCTCTCAGTTTCCAAGATGGCTCTAGGCTCGAAGGCTTGCCTTTTCGAGCTCCTGAAATTGTCAAAAACTTTCTGAAGTTTGATGCATATAGTGAAATTCCTTCGTGGATTTTGAGAGGTAAGAATTCCATAGTCTTGGGTGTAACAGAAATTTTTCTGTAAACCTTTCGTGATTAATTTAAAATCCGTTGTTTTCTGCAAGCTACGTATGCGGACAGCGTGAGAGTTGCGTAGAGCACGTTCGGCTATTATGCATGTAAAATATAGGTTTTAACTATCGAGGATGTTCTATGTGCTCTATTACCTAAGCAAATTGATTCAACCATGCAACACAAGTTTCAAATTATATCTTAACTGTTTATCATGAATGTAAATGTCAATAATGCCTCGGTAAAGAATTTCAAATCTATGTTTCAACTTATTTATTAGGGCCGTCGATATGCCTACTTTCGTAACTTTTTTTATAAATTCCAAATAACGAACATCAGTTCTAAAATTCGGACACAAGTGTAAACATCTGAATAAAACGAAAAATTGAACTCCATATATGAGCAGTTTTCTTAAATTAACTGAAAAGATTTTGCATTCCTGATCGTTATTACACGATATTCTAGGTCGTGATTGGGCAGAATCAATTCAATTTATTTTTGAGTGTTCAACAATGAGTCAAGATACAATCCTACTATTGAAGAACACATCCAAGATGATATGTGACTAGCAAATTTATCTTCGGGTTTTTTCCTAATACTGAGCATATTGCAGTTTAAATTAAATTATTAATAGTTTGTGTGTATTAGTAACAGACCATATTTTATAAAACAATTATATTAAATCAATTTGCAATGCTGTGGCATTCAATATACAAAATGAATAAAACAACATTTTTGCACACATTTGGGCTTGCAGAACGAGTGAGTTTAAACTTTCAATTTTTGTGACTTGATAATTCTTTGACTTAGTGTTAGAATTAACTGAGAACCTTAACTAAAAAATATCGTAGACAGTTTGCTTACTCATCGCAGAATTTTGTTTTGACTTCATATTTTTAACTCACTTTTGAAATGTTTCTGATGACGAATTGTGCTAATGTAAATCATATGGAATATTTTTCACACGTTTAGAAAATAGTGTTTCTAGATTATACATAATATATATTTAGGCTTGTTGTAATCGAATGGCTAAACTCCAGACTGATTTAATAAGTTGTATAGTTTCTTCACTGCAATGATTCACTAGTAAGTTTGATGGTTCATTTCAATTGATTGAAAATTCTGTTTCAGTGAATTCTGAAAACTCCTTAAAAAGTAATCACTTAGCAGGGAAAGATAACTGATCCTTAACGTATTTAAATAGAGGTGTCATAGGCCTCGACTGATTATTTTACACAATTATAAATGTCAACGTTGTATTAAATATAAGCGAAAGTCTTAAACTTTAATCATGTGCTTCTAGTTAACATACAGATATTTTGTGACAAGATCAGCTCATAAAAATTGTATTGTGTTTTTAAATTTGGTTATATTTCCAATTTTGAATGCAATGATGAACTCAAAGTAATCAAGCACTGTTTCAAAAATCAACAGTATCCTGAAAATATCGTCAGGGAAATGTGAAACTGAAAGCTTGATTCAACGGCAGTGCTAACAGAAACTTGCAAAAATTCGATTCACAAAATTTTCTCGTAAAACAAACTCAGTTTCCATTGCCTAAAGGCTGTAAGCTTAAGTTTTCTTTTTGTATTTTAAGAACATTTTTCAAAACGAGTTGTACATATCGGCCTCAGAAATTTATTTATGAAGTCTTTTCTTTCAGGCTGTGACACAAGATTTCGAGCGGTGCAGAACGACGGTAGTTGCCCGCTACCTCCGTTAGAAGAATTTCCGGGCAGGTAATATCCTTTTTTTAAGTACGTTGCATGTTCTTAAAGGAAGTGAATGTTATGTAAACGCCGAGTAAATTTTAACACGAAAAGTTAACTAAACGAAATTTTTGTCATTTTTTCGGACTTCGTTAGAGGAAAATGAGAAGGCTAATACTGAGTAGTCAAAATAATTCAAGATATTAGAAATGGTTTAGACTCAAGCCGTAGTAAAATTGTGTTAGAATAGATACATTTTAAATTATGTAGATTTTTTAAAAATAGACTAAATGATGCTTGACGTACAGTTAATTTTGACACACTACAAAATCCTACTGCATCAATTATTTTCGCCATATGGATATGTAATATGGGCCTTCTTACGTATGAAACCCAAAAACCCATTGTATAATCTACTGGTGTTTGCAATAGCTTCACAGCTCATTAAGCAAAAATTTAGATCCCAGTTTATTCAGTCATTTATCCGTACCGTCTTCAAGAATAGACAACATTCCAAGTAGTCCAGAAATCAAGTGCTTCACACCTCTTCAATTAGCTCCAATCTAGCGTCAAACGAGCCATTCAAATATTGCGGTAGCACTTTTTCAATGGCGTTATTTGGCTCGTAACTTTATGAGATGTTAGTACAGCTATCATTTGGCGCTGGTTTGCCGGTGCTGGGATGGCCATAAAAGTCAAGTGCGGCGTAGCTCGAAGCTCGTAAATTTCGTCTGCAAGGTCGCCTCTAGAAGACCGTGGGCCGCCACCGCTGCCCGGCGTCGCGCTGCGGCTGTCGATCGCTGAAGTCTTCGGTTTGAGAACCAGCGATGAAAAATTTAGTTCCAAAAGTTTTTATTAGTTAGGAAGTGGGAATTTTTAATGCTGAAGGAGTGTGTATTTGGTATATGTATGTTTAGGGATGTGTATTAGTTAAACGTAAATAAAAATGACTTTTGTGTTTGAAACATGTAGTTCCTTCCGATTGAAACATGTAGTTCCTTCCGATAGGTGAACCCTGTTTTCAAAAAATGTCCACGTTTCCAGTGAGCGTTTGTTTCACTGATATGATTCATCTTTATTAATATATGCATTTATGCCAAATAATATATCACACTAAACAGAAATATAACATGAGGTTTTCCCACTAATCTAAAAAATTTAGAAAGTTCTTCTGCTGATGTTTACCCAGAAAATAGTTTTTGGACTCATTTCTGAGTTTGTGAAAAGACAGAAAATAATTAGAATTCAGACAACACAATAAACATATTTTATTCTCGACAAAAAATATAAGGTCATGTGCGTGTACAGAAACTTAACACAAAACAAAATTTATAAGTATATATACTCCCTATATTTCGTATGCTTAAAAAATTTTTTTCTACAAAAATATTTCATTATAAAATTGAATTAAAATACATTTTATTCCACACAATTGTACCAGCTTCAGAAATTTATTAACCAATACTCATACGTGTTTCATCAGTGCTTAAATCTATTCATTCAGGTGAAATGACAAATAATTTCTGCATGCTGAAAGTTTGCCACTGAGAAAGAAGTTTAAACGCAAATGTAAGCCAATTAATTTTCCCTTTTTTTCCTAGCAACACTTATTTCTGAGCTATCTATAATTTTTTGACGCAATAGTTACTCGTTTAGCCCATACATAATTCATTTTAGAAAATTAAGAATAGGTATTGTATGCAATCTTTAAATTGATATGTCCTAAGTCTTTCTGTAAATCTTAGGCAACAGAATATCGAAAATATTTTCAACATCAAAGTGTTGAGTAAAGGATTGTTAGTAACTACTTCTTTAGAGGAAAATATCCATTAAATTCCATTAGAGCTCTGATTAATGATAAATCACGGTCAATATATAAAATAAATTATTTTCTTCCACAGATGTGTGATTTATATACGCGATGGGTATTCAGTTTTTTTTGCGTCGGCTTTCAAACTATAAGAATGTTAATTGCAGGACTTTCATTTTACTGATTATAAAATTTAAACTGTAGGAATTGTAGAGAAATTTTGCGAACCAAAAATATATGATAAAATGCAGATAATTTACAATAATGCAAGGAGATTCTGGAAATTCTGTGTTTAAGCTACGAATTTCCGAAAGTTCAACTCTAACAGAAAAATATATTTTTCCGGCACTCTTTTTTCGCCCATGCAGTAAAAAATTATTAAATGGATCAATCATGCAATCAAATTTTTAGCCTCACCTAATAACACCAACTGAAAAATGACTGAAACAGCAGTGTTTGGTTCATTTCTAAGAAAATAAATGTAATTAGGTATTCACTAGAAACAACATACGTTTCATTTAGTCTAAAGAGATATACTTTTCTAGAGAATCTACAAAATGTTCTCGTCATACAAAAACTCTGACTTTAAACGTTCAGTTAATATTTTATTGATCATGGCAAACTGAAACACCTACAATTTTAAGCCCACGCTTATCATTTGCAATGAATGCCATTATTAATATTCAGCACAATCGAAAACATGCAAATTTTCCATATATGTGATAATTTTTCTGTCGAGTCTTTTGTTGCAAATGTTCCTCATGAAATGATAATTCATTTCGTGCTCCCTATGAAATAATTACTTCATAACAAACAATTAATTGAATACTATTTACGAAAAACTATTTATTTTCCAGCATTGTTCATTACTATTACTACTACATCAAAAAATTGAATTCATGTGTTCATGTCATATGAAAGTTTCTCGTAATAAATATTTATTATATTTATTTTGATCTTCGTCCTTTATTCATTGAGTTGCAATTTTTATTTCGTTCGTTAGAAATCTACGTTTGGTATGGCTTTTTACTGAAGTATTTATTCGTGCTGAATAAAGTATTGCTGAAGTATTATTCTTTATAAGTAAGTATTTATTCTTTATCAATGATAAATATCAAGAATAGTGCACTGGAGCTGTACATCAGCTAGTGAGTTATCTGCTTTTAATTTTACATCTATATTTTGTCAGAAGAAATACATTTTATGGTAACATAATTGTTGGATGCCCTTCTATATTAATATATAATATATTACACACTTCTAGGTATAATAGCGACCTGCAACGTGTATGACTATTACACATATTGAGCAACATAATCATTTAAACACTGAATATTTGAGAAGTAATGAAAACTGCTTTCCATGTTAAGGATTTACTGTTTGTAAACGAAAACAGTCGAATCATAATGCGGAGATGTACCCTCAATAAATTTCTTATTTTCCCTGTTATTTATTGAAAAGTTTGAGACTTATGCACTAATGCCAATTCAGAACTTTTTTCAGGAGTAAACCGACAATAATTTCTCTTTAAAAAAATCTAAACTTCCTGAGATATCAACAACTCTATGTACAAGGTAGAGGATTTTCAAAAAATATTTTGTATCTCATAATCATCAAACTGAATGCGCCCCAAACTAGCGAATTTCTGCAATTATTCGTACAAGTCATCAGATACATTAATTAAAAAGGAATTTGCACTCCATAAGGCTAAACTGATATGTTATACGAACATCGTTTGTACATCCACCATCGCTGATGACATTGAGATACTAGTCTTATTGAAAAATCTGTGTTTTCATCTTTATCGAGGATTCATGACGAGTTTCCATTAAGGTTTTATAAAACAAATTTTAATTCTATGAATTCTGAAAGTGCATTCTTCATACGAAGAGACGTTCATCTAAGTCAGAATTAGTTCAGAATTACGAAAAGTGTTGTTTATTTATTTACCATTCGTTAAAAACTGTATCAGTTTCTAAAATGGGGAAACTTTGAGTAATTTTTCTTTATTTACCTGTACTGGTGTGTAAAAAACTCTTTAAGTATAAAACAATTTTATGATATTTTGTCAGTTTCGACAACTTAAAATACCAATTAGATGCATTTAAGCTTTTCAGAATATGTTTATTTTCTGTACAAACAACAAAGATTGCAATAAAATGATTAACTAATATTAATAAACCATTTCATAAGTTCGATACACACGTAATTTTAGATACTTTGTTATTTTAGTTATTTCTACAAGATACTCTAGGTCGTTTACAACACAAAAAAAATTCCTACTGGACTATAACTTTTCAGATTTTCTGACTACTTAAAAGTTAAGGAAAAATGTTACTTGACAAGCCAGTACCTCATGCTTGGTGACACTCATTTTTTTTGACATTCTTTTTGACACTAACATGACATTATAACTTTTTTAACATGGCATTGTAAAATATCTGAGGAAAGGATATCAGTAGACAACTCGCATTCGAATCCCATCCAGTAATTTTATAATCTCACCATGTGAAAGTTTTTAATATAATTTGAACGTAACAGTTGTGTGACAATTTTTATTTGACTTTCATGTAACACAATCTATTCGACCTTCATTTGGCAATCTTTGTTTGACTACCATTAACAAAACTGTTCTACTGAATTTTCCCGCTGTAGCACCAACATTTTAAATATATTATCCACCAAGAAACTATTCATTAAGCTTCGCATGACCATGATTATCGAAGACGAGAACTGTGTAGCCACAATAACCGAGCAAAACACCCAGTTGCCCGCCCGGCTTCGTATCGGAGGCCAAGGGAAAAATGGAAAAGGCCTGAGAGGGATGCCTGACGCCCCCATGACGGTGACGGATAGGGCCGTCGGAGGCGGAAGGGAGGGGTGATGGTCGAGTCGATGGGGGAGATGGGAAAGGGTGTAATTGGGAGAAACTGATGGCTGATATAAGCATCAGTTTATAAAAGCACGATGCTTATATAACTACTGAAAGTTTGTTTTAAGAAAGCAAAACTATAGGCTGAATATAGTATGTTAATTAAAATGAAATGGATATTAAGAATATCTACTGAGAAGGTCAAGATGTTGGAAGAAACTTTTAGACTGTTATTAACATTACTTTACAAATAAAATTGACTGGAAGTTTCAAAACATTAAAGAGCTTGGTGATATAGGGGGCGTAGATGTGGATTTCTAGCGTAGTACTGAACAATGGTGATATTAAGCATCAATGCAGTAACGAATTGATGACAGAAGAATGTGGTTAGGAGATGTACTTGATAAACTCATGGTTGATATACGAAGATGTTTGAAGAATGCGACTGAATGCGGAAATATATTTTTGTACTATCATGTTTTGTATTAAGGTTTTTACTAATTGCGGAAAAATTACTAGAATTTCAGCATCAACTTTTGCTAAATTCGTAAAAGTCTAACTAAATTATTCTTACTGCTCATTAGACTTCATTTATTTTAAAATAAATTAATAGAGAAAAAGATTATGAGCATGTTTAAGTATTTATTTTTGCATTGATATGCAGTGTATTTGTTCTGCCCCAATTTAAGTTAGTGTATCAAATGAATGATGGCCAACCAAACGCTTTCATTTAGGCTGTTGTAAAAATATTCATTTTGTGTTACATCTTAATTTTTTGAGACGAAGACGTATAACGTTTAAAACGAACATTCCTTTATATGAGTGACAAAAAGGAAAATATTCGTTAAAGAAACGCGAAAACAATGATTTTCAGATTTTACGAAGACGAGTGTTAAATCACTAAAATGGTTTGATTACCATGTTTTTAATTCATTTTTTAATTTTTTCGCAGGTGAGGGAAGAAGATCGCGAGCTGGGAACATTCAGTGTCAGTTCTGTAAACTGCTGGGCAACAAAAAAATTCGAAAATTTTTCATCATCGTTCACTAAGTGTATTTCAACAGAGTCTTAGCGTCACAGGGATATAAATGTAATGTGAAAAACTTTTATGATTTGTCGGTGTCAATTGAACAAACATGCCGTGCCATGAATAAGTTCATATGACATTTTATGTTGCACAAAATAAACTTCAGAGACTTTAGCATTTGTCTCCATGAACAATTGTGTTTTGAACATTCATACCAAGCGTGAAATGTAGTAATGACCTCAATGTTTCAGTCAAGTAAGTTGAAAAGTAAAGGCTGTAAGCAATAGAACTTTCAAAAGGCCTATTGTAACTGCATTTAAATGAATAGTTTTGTTTAAATGTATCGATGAAAAAATATTTAAAGTGCACCAGAAAATAATTTTTGAAAAAATGACGCTCGATCAGCACCATTAGGTGAAATAACATGAACGAAGAAACAATGCAATAATAACGATCACTAAAATAAACGCAATTCCGTCAATACTTTTTCATCGTGCAGATTATTTTATTCCATTAATATCCCCTCCTTTCGTAAGTGCAGGAGGATTCGATCCTTCTCTTCCATTATGATCCTCTTTCCTGAACTCAACCATTAACCGAAAGGCACATCACAAGCATTGTAATCGAGATTCAGTGGTAATGTTGAATGCTGTCATTTTGATCGATTTGCTCGAACCACACCAGACGCTTCTCTCTCGGCAGCCTCGAGGGAAGCCATGCAAGAAGAGAGAACCGCAGCGCAACTTTCATAGCTATTTATTAATGATGAAGTCGTGCTCGGTTTTCCTTCGTTTCGAGAAGCTTTGACTTGATGCGGAAAATTTCCGTTCAGTACGCGTCGAAGAAATGTTTATTTTCAATGCAAAGTAAAGTTTTTTGTCAGAGATGAAAAATTTTTTGTTTTGTTCGTGCTCTGACAATTGTTATTATTATTATCAGAAATAAACAAAGCTTGTAATTATGTGATTCGAAATAGTTATTTTAACTACAACATCGAATTCTAAGAAGCAAGAGTGGTACTCAATTTTTTAAATTTTTCGTCACTAAGAAACTTATTGTTATTTCCCTAACTCAGAAGAAGTCTGTATTTTCAGAATAAGAAATCTACTGCTTCATACAACATGTTCAGTTTGTTTGTATTAACAGAAGTGCGAATGTGTCAAAGTGAAGTCAAATGTGATGTCAAATTGAATAGGACAATTAAGTGATACTTCAAAATATCCAACCTCAGAACTTGTCTTCCAAAAAACGAACAAGTGTCATAGTTAGTTATTAATGACGTCGAGCGGAAGCAAATCAGTGATGCTGGATGCTGACAGTCATAAAAGAAATTTTTTGCTAAAATAGTGTTCTTCATATTGAAGCTATTCTTTTTCGACAATAGATACACCATATGAGATTTTTAAATTGGATAATGAGGATTTTTGTAGACTACAATGTTTCTCAAAATATATACCTGGTTTTATTGGTCAATTGGATAGTAATAGGCCAATGCTAAAATAAATGACTACTGAAACAGTAGCTTTTGTAACGATTTTAATAAACTTTTTTCGCTTTGAGAAGTAATAAATCACAATTTTTGGCAGCTGTTCTCATGAGCTGATCACTTGCGCCTACAAAAAATAAAGATCATGAAATTAGTTGCATTCACACAGCAAATCTACGTATGATCTACATCTAAATTGTAATTCCACCATCTCAGTTAACTTCAAATGAAAACAAAATGAATTTTGTCACTCTGTGATGCTGTTTTTGAGAAGGTTATCACCCCGTACTCAAAATTATTTTCATCTATTAACTAATTTTATTCCCAGTTACACACAAGATGAATCTTGAACCACTGATTTATATCCCACTTCAATTGTTATCCTATACATAAATTTACAGATTTGACACTGCTCATGACTAAAAATGAACCAGAATATTTCTCATTAGATCCTGTTAGAAATCTTCATTCAACAGAACTTCACAGATTACTGCAGGAAAAGGCTTCTCAATTTTCTGACCTTCTGTAACAAGTATTCTCTCATATAAGCCAATACACACAAGCTTGTGCCGGCTCTCGTAGATACAGTGTACGTATTGTTGAACTAGCGTAGAAATATCAAATACTTTATTCAGATGGACTGATTGTTCAAGAGACTGTTTAAATACTAGGCTGTGTATCCAGAAAGTAATCCTGAAAATAACTTTTTATGAAAAAATATATTGTCAATATATATACGAAAGCTTTAACTTATCAGTAAGCTCAACGGCAATATGAAAAAGAAAAGACTCAATGGCAAAATTATGTCCGAAAATTCTTCCTATTTTACCATTTTCTTGCTCGATATTTGTTGTGAATATAGAGTAAAATCTAATGGCATAAAAGCATAATTGAAATTCCCATTACTCACCTAGCTTCATAAACTGTAGGTTGTATGCAAATTTGAACTTTGCTCAATTTTTCAACTATTGCATTGATATTCTTTAAATTAAGGTTCAGTTAAGGAACAAATAGGCTACTTGACTGGTATCTTTCAACTTCAATAAAGCTATGAAAGATAATTATGCATTTCACTGTTCGGAAAATGATAAGTAATTTATACTACAAACCAATGTTTTCAATCAATGCATTGATAGATTTATCGACGGCGACAGTAAACTGAAAAGATGATTTATACTGCTCTGTTCATTACTCAATATTTACAGTTCAGGATTGTTCTGTGTTTCATGAATGTTGCAATGAGTTTCGTAGTCCAATAACACTTGTTCACAAGCGCTTCCGCAATTTTTGCCACAAAGAGTAAGAATTTTATTAAGTTAAGATTTTTTTACGAAGTCATAAAAAAATTGCACGGTTGCACTAACCGATCACCGAACTTCAAGTATATTTGCTAATAATGATAAAAATTGTAATAAAAAAATAATATGAATACTAATAATAATTTTTTATATAGTGAAGCGTTGGAATTACGTTCAATCGAAGAATCCTTCTATTGATTATTATCCGCGTACAATTGTATAATTCAAGTAATATTACTCCTTGTCCATGGAATCCCTAACATGAAACTAAATTCAAGAAAAAAACACGATTTCTTAAGATAAAATAATTTACACCGTAGGCACGTCACGTAATTATAGATGAAGTGTAGAGGAACGTTCCTGCACCTGTGAAAATTATAGATGACGGAACTTGAGTTCAAAACAGAAGCGTCAGAATGCATTGCCACAGAACTCCACTCAGGTGTCAATTTCTCAACGAAACAAATCGATAGTGGATTACAGCAACACCTGAATTGAAGAAGCGGTTCCTAAATTATTGTTGCGTTAAAAAAAATGCATAACTTTCAGTTAAAATGTAAAAATAAAGTAAAAACTCTCAGCTTTCTAAAGTTGATGATGTTTTAAACTGTTTAGTTCTCTGTATATGGGAAATGAAATTTATGGTTCATAAAATAATGATTTGTATTTTCAAGGAACCATGTGGGGTTGAAGATAGTACTATATAAGCAATGCATTTCATTTATTTCTTAATTTTTTGTAAAACAGTGTTTATGTTATGTTCATGGCGTTTTAAAAAATGTCATTCATTTTTGTGTTTTGGAAAAACGTAAAAATTACAAAAATATGGAAAAAACATAGTGACCAAAATCGCTAAAATAGTTAAACAAGTTTTACTAGGATGAAAATAATGTTCCATCTAAACGAACTACTGACTTCTGTAAGTTGAGCATGCCATGTTATCATCTATAACTGTAGAGTAATGGTGATTTCATCAATAACCTTGCTAGTACACTTACAAGACTTGACTCCTCTTGGTTACGCTTTATTATGCAATCGAAAAAGTAATATTACAATTTACCTAAGTATTTCACAAACATCTAATAGATTTAAAACGAAGTACATCAACAGAATTTAAACTGAATACCAAAGTAATTGCAATGATCGTTCCAAATTTATTTTGAGAAGTGTACTGGTTTATATAACTCCGTATTAAAATCCTTGAGTTTGATTAACATAATATTTTTAATAGAGGACATCGCGTACAACTTTAATGATTCAATTATTGAAAGATTTTTACTCATCCAACTTCAATTGTAGTATTCAAATTGATTAAGTTTGATGCACCATACACTTGTCTATAATAAATGGTAACAAGATATGAAGCTTTGACTGAGATCAAAGCATTTTTAGCCATCAATTGGGTGGTATAGATCTTATTTTTTCATCCCTCCGTTCATAGTAACAAATGTTAATAAATCCTTTGAAAATGTGTTTTCTAGAGAAAATTTCTGATAAATTAAATCATACCGATATTTGATTTTTCATTTAACCTTCAAACAATAACAGTTAAATGAAATGAGTTTACCGAAAGAGTTACTGTTGAAGTAACGTAGAAATGTAGCCAACGCACAGGAAAAAAAATTACTTGACAGTCTGAAAAACGCATGCATAAAAAATTATCACCCGGATTTAATGACACCTATGGATGAAAGTTGGAATTGTATACTCAAAGAAACTAGAGAGCGGAAAAATACGATTAAATTCTGGCAATTATGATATGCGTTAGTAAGTTTTAGTCGCGTTAGCAAAATCATGTCTACCAAAAACCAACTCATAAAACGTTCTACTGGTGTGAGGTACAAAGTTTCATCAAATCTAAACCCTTAACAAGTACACTAAAGGTGACCTGAACGTCTGCTGATATTGCCGCATTGGACTCGTTCAAACAAACACATCATTCATTAGTATTGCCAAGGCACGCGAGGCTTCTACATAACTACGACGGGTACGATAATTAATGAAGTGTCATTGGCTTAGACGCACATTAACTGTCACCGGATAACACCGTTATTCCTACACCCAGGCCATTATCGGGACTGACTTGCAACATACATTCGCCAATCCATATCAAGTTTCCACATCCTGAATCGAGCGGGCCACACACACACACACTCACAGTCGTTGAAATAAAGTGACACCTGCATGATCATCACTTGGGAACCGCTTCCCTTATGCTAAAAATACGTTTCTTTCAAGGACTCGTTTCATTACAACAGCAATAACACCTGGTGCAATTCGCACTCGCTTGTGTTTCATCGTGTGGGCGAGGAGAAAATTCGTGAATATATGAATCTTGGCTCGAAATTCATTTACAGCAACATCTTCTCGGTCTAATGAAAGTATTTTAAGATATGGTACTTGGCTCTAAACTTATTTACTGCTGCATCGTCACGGTGTAATAAAAGTATTTTAAGATATGGCGGTTGGCCCTAAATTCATTTATTGTTGGATAGTCCGGGAGTAGTGAAAGTATTATAAAATATGATAATGGGACCTAAATTCATTTCCTCTTTCATTGTGTAGGAGTAATAAAAACTTATTACGATACAGTATAGGGACCTAAATTCCGTTTTAGTTGTTGAATTGCTTGGCTCTGGAAAAAATTATGGAGAATATGATACATGGAAAATAATTACTTATGTAGCAAATACATTTAATAAAATTGACAAAAGGTGCGTGAATTGCCAGAACACATTTCACCAATGCGAATTTTTTCCATTTACACAAATGTCATATGTTCATTTAAATGTTCACAAAAAAATGATGCTGAAATGAAAACCGACCTTAAAATTGGTATATTTGCCGAAAAAAGTTTTTATTAATATCAAGGTTTTTTACACTTCGTCACTACAATACAACAAAAATATGCACTTAGATTTGATAAACATGATTCCAAATTAGTTAAAAGGAATTTTTCTTAACATTTTTACTTGTACCTATTTTTTCACTGGTTCCGTATATCACTAACATCATATAAAGTGGTTAACGAATTTAGTTATAGAAATAAGAAAACATATTTTGTTGCCTCAGAGATCGGAAGTAATGATATCAGACATAGTTCAAGGAATAACCTCCATGAGGATACATGGATTTCATCCTGATGATTGCATGATTACACTTATTCCATTTTGTAATGGGGTCCTGAAAATGGACTTATATTGTCTATGACACATAATGCACATACATATAATCATATGGAACATTTAATGAAAACATAAGTTACGTTAACACTTATTTTTATGTCAACAACAATACCGAGAAACAATATGTTGACTGCAGTCCATGCCATATAAAAACTGGAGACCACACAGGCAATGTTTGAGTACTGATAACAATTATTTCTTTGTGAGAAATGACACCAAGGAACAATTCGCAGACTGTGCTACATGCCAGGCAAAAACTAAGGACCACATAAGCAATAATGTCATTCCCGTTGAAAACACTTGATAAACATTCGAGTCTCGTTTCAAGTTGGCTGCTCATGCGAAATCTAAGTCCCCTTAACCAAACATTTGGCCCACTAAACACTCCCATAAAGCATCCCATAATCGCCCCATGCCCAAACCATTTACGCAAGACCCGTTCACACTTGCGTTTTTCAAGCAGAGCATTTCTTGCGCCTGACAAATAAGTTTGGCAAATTAATCCTTTTAAGAGAACTCATCTTTATCCATACATGTTGGTCAGTTAAGACGCATGGTTAAGGCTCTTGTTAAGTTAATAAAACTCATAGGAAGGGTCAGTTTTAGGGATGCTCTGAACGAAACTCAGAGGGAGGCGAACGAAAATCTACGTCCCGTTGTGGTATCATAAATTCGACGGCAATGAGGTAGCGAGCAGCGGCTTGGCCGGAGGTGGCTCTAAGAGACATGTTTATGGTTCTTCTGTTTGCAGGAGATCCGAGGATGCTCTTCCCAAGTGTTATTTAATGGAGTGATAACACCTGCATCACCGAGATCTATTGAAGAAAGGGGGCTCAGATTGGAAGATTGATACTCGGCACCCAAAGTTACGAATTTTAGGGGTAAACTATGCGTTCTTTAATTGCAGATACTGATGTTTAAGCATTAAATGTAGTGAGATGCTGATAATAGTAAAATAAATAAATATAAGCACGGGAATAACTGTTAATAAAGAATGGATGATGATACATTTATAATAAATTAAATAGAAGTTCCATTGGATATCACAAGATGCAAAAAGCGTTCTATCTAAGGAGGTATGAATTTAGCTCATGCAGTTACGGGACATGCTACAGTACCTTCTAGTTATAAATTAGATTCCTACATGTGTGCGAGTGAATGCAGCCTCACACGTAAGAAAATCAACGCAAGACTTTAGCATAAATAAAATTCTTGTAGGACTTCCTCACTTCTGTTGGTTGATTATTTTCCAGAGTCGATCACAAGATATTAGAGTAGGAATGAAGACGATGAAGGAAGAAATTAAAATGATATAAATATAAATAGTTTTTCAATAGAAATAATTTGGAAAATGCTGCTACTAGATTGAAAATAAAACAGGCTAGAATTGGTATAATACTATCAACGTTTAACTGAATTCATTAACTGAACTCTCCACAAAATCAGTAAGATTAAAACATACAATTAAAATATAGTGTGCTTCAAGTAGAGGGTTAATTTTTTAACCTTCTAGGCACCTACTTCGGTGAACTTCCTTCTTAGGAGAGTGAAAGTTCATCTCCTACATTCGAGCCCCATCCCAGCTCCCTAAAGCAAAGTCCTTGAACTTGTATGCAATATTTTGTGGGACTCAAAAGACCCCGTTTTCTATCACGTGGTTTGTGCCTTCAGCGCTGCGTGGGAGCTTACAATTTATGGTGCAGGGGTCCTGCAGATGGACTGTAATGCTGATACGAGTGTGATGTGGCTAATTGCTCGTAGTGTGATGTGGCTAATTGCTCATAGTGTGATGTCTTGAGTAGACAAGAAACGCAAACAGTTGTTTGTCAGAGACGCAGTTTTTTAAAAGAAGTACTGTTTTTGTCAGAGCAGTGAACCAATCACGAATTGGACGAGCAGGAATCTAAGAGTCTAGTTTAGTATTCTCATACTCCGTATGAGATTTAAAGGAGTGTTGACACAGGTTAAAGAACAATAATACGTTGCTATGTATTTTAATGAGTCGCTCGTACTCTTCAACGGTTTAATTAGTTATTTCATAATTTATGAATGGATTTATAAATTATCGTAGACACATTGTACTTACTGAAAATGTAATGTCTATATGAATTTTTTTTAAATTTTTAAATCCTACACTACTCACGTTGCTTATTCAACGAGATAATTATTTTTAAATAGATATTGTTACGTTGTAGTTGCATGAAACGTAGCAATAGTTATTATTATTTTCTGCCAAATTGAAATTTAGGTAGAAAGAAGAATTTTGATGGATTTTTTCCGATCATGTAGCATTTTTCGCTAAAGTATGTTTTCAGGACATACATACAAAATAAAATGAAAATAATGACAAAATAACACAGGGAAACAGGGCCTTTTATAAAACTGAAGTTATATTAATTCTTACATAATACATTATGTTATTCATTGTAAAATGAGTGCAATTTGTAAAATGATGCAATAAATATCATCTTAAGCATTTTCGTCTTTATAACTGAAAGCTTCGGCCATAAATTTTAATAACGAAATTATAGCGTGGCGTTTAAAAGTCCAGTTAGGAATTAATGAAGTTTCAAAGTATTTAATATCATAAATAATAAATTAACTTGATTGCAGGTAAAACTGAACTGTTGCAGTTGAAGCAAATGCGATCCAATGATTGAGGATATGGAACACTCCTTGTAGACACTTAACCCAGCAGTATATGTTAATAATTAGTAATCATTTCTATACTAAGACCAAAAGAACGTGTGAGTCGAATATTTGATTCAATCTCACACGGGCACTGAAAGCGATCGTAGGTATGATCTAGTGATATAAATAAGGTCATGAAAAGATGTTAACGAATTTTTTTTGCGTTTTTCAAACATTACAAAATGTCACGTTATTAGCAACAAATTTCCCCACTGTTAGGAAAGAATTATAAAAAGTAAATATTTTTTCCAATGTTTGGTGTTCATAAAAGATCAAAAATATGCTCCTCAATAATCAAACCAATAATAATTATATAATCCTAACACTGATTGATAGCAAAAAGTGAACAATATTTTAATTTTAATATGAAACAACTAACACCATGACACTGCAGAAATAAAAGTGAAAATCTTTCACGAAATCACAGCCACGATAAAACGTTTTGCCTGTGGAGAAAATGTGTCATTTTTCTCGTTAAAAAGTAAGGAATCAGAGAAGAAATGACTATCTACTTAGGGAGAAACAGATACAATTGCCGATGCTTGAAAATGAAAATAAAAAATAATAAATGTTATGATCACTAAAAACGTGAATTTATTTGTGGAAATGACACAAAATGGGTAAAAAAATGCATTAATAATTTTGAAGAATGACAATGAAAAGTTTTGTTGATATTATGGTTATTTCCTATACGTTGTTAAGAATGCGTTAAAACATTATTTCGGGGTATACAACCATGGGAAAGGATTGTGAAATGGAGCAATTGAAATAGAGTATTAGTCAATTGACGAATGTAGTAAACATTTTTTAGCAGTTCAAACGAACCGTTTTTGGACTTCTGGCGTAACTCGTACGGATTTTATTTTGTATTAATATGTGAAATTAATACATAAATACACTTCAATTTGTTCAAATTGTTTCAGTGAGAATGGAGAGAACAGAACACTTACGAATAACCCTGTAAAAAAATTTTTTTCCAATAATTTAGCTACTCGTGAGAGTAAAAATTCATGAAGAGATAAGTAAATTTTGTAGTTTTTTAAGTATACGTCAGCGACTAGCAGTTTTCTCATTATTTTTTCAATAATAAGTGATTCATTATTTAGCAGTAGCCATTGATAGTAGATGCTTCAGAGAGATTATTGAGTGGATCTTGAGTGAATCCCTTTCAAAATTGATATCTAATTACACATTTTCAATAAGTCATCATTAGGAAATTTTATCAGAAAAATCTACGGATTCTGAAAAGAATATTTAAGTTACTTTTCCTCTGTAGCCTCTTTCATAATATTACCTAGCTTCTCAGAATCATATACACAGATCGTGTAATTCCAATAAACTTGTATTCCAGTACAAATAACCTGAAAAATATGTTCCGTAAACGAAAATGCATCAAAGTTTAACCAGCAGAATGAGATTGTTTCGACTCATACGTTTCAGGATTGAAAGATGAAAGTTTCCTTCCCTCTGAATTTGACATTGAGTGAACGACACCACGTTCATTAGTTACAAAATCATCAATGAGGTAGACTCACGTGGAACTTTTGAGGCACGTGTATTTGTAAAAAATTAAGTTGAAATAATCGGATTATGATCGCAGTTTGCTTGTAAATGTTAGTATATTTCAGAAGTAGCTGAAATTAGAGTATATACTTCAATTCAAATGATTTTTTCGACAGCGTACGTACATTAAGTTTGCCTTATTAGGATAGATGTTAGAAGTAACAATGTTGTATGGCTGTACTTGTAAATCGTGTAGGTATTCATCATTCTATTCTTCATTAACATGATTTCTGGATATTTTTAGTGTACCTGTACGGTTTAAATCTCAACTGTCCATGGGTCAACGTGAATGCAAATTCTTAGAGATTGTATCTGGTAATTATGAAATATATAGGATTTCCGAACAAAGAGAGACACATTATTTTTTTCCCTGTTTAATCGAGATCAATTACAAGTTTATTAAAATGCAATCGACACATGTCCTAGTGAAAGTTCTTTACTCTACTCACTGCATGTTTGCAGCAATTAAATTTAGCAAAATTAAAGTTTGAACGAGAGCATGTACGTAAAATTATGAAATTCAGGAGGTGCAGGTATGCAATGATATGTTACAATACAAAGGTGGAGTCAAAGGCGGGTAGGTTTCAATACGCTAATTCACGGAGGAAAATGTGAGGTAAAAAGTGGTCAGGCAAGGATAAAGAAAGCCGCGGTGAGGTGTGAGTGCAGTCATGCTGCGTGTGTTTAGGAGGAGCCTAAAGGGGGCCGGTTCTGCTGTAGGCGGAGACTGTTTTGAGGGGTGAGGGAGGTGAGGCTGATTCCCAAGGCAAGATCGTGCAGAAACTGTCAGTAACTTGTAACTTTGGAGCAAGGTGGAGTGGTCGGAGTATAGTGTTCTCTCTCGCTCTGAGGCTCTACCCCCACCAACCCTCTCTCGAAAAACCTCAACTGCTGCTGCTGCTGCAGCCTGCCGTCTTATTTACGGTTGTTTATAGTTGGTGTATCGTCACATGAGCTCTCAGTGAGACTTCGCCCGCTTCCAAGGCTCGTAATTTATCCTGTTGGTGCATGGTGCGGAGGCGCGGTCGCGTGCTTACCATTAGATGGTTTTCGGCCACAGTGTGCCCACACACACTTTATTGCCCCAATAACAATAGTGAAGCACTTGTGCACCGCCACAACTAGAGGGGACAATCCAAGCCCCTTGACTCGGTGCCACAACCACCTACCCAGTGATCTAATTTCATGAACTCAAATGATGAATATCAATAATGAAAAATGATATCTAAACATATTTGCATGAGTTATTAATTTGTGGTTAGATCTCGGTAGTGATCAGTGTCTGGAAAAATAATAGAACAAAATGAGTTCGTATCAATTTGTTAACTCAATGTCTGCTTGTTACGGCCGGGTGCAGGACGTAAGTGCCGTAGCAGCTGACTACTATGGTGCAGCTATGAATAGTTATGACACATGTTATTCACCTCCACTGCAACAATATGCAGCTTATACACCTACAGGAGCCACGGCTCTGCCCAACGGCACTCCTGCAGCTGACTTTTTAGCGTCCACAGTAGCGGCCTCTTCATCTGCAGCAACTGGAAGTCTTGGAACTGGAGAGGAGAGTGGAAGTTCTACTCCAGGGCCCTCTGTCCATCCTCGACTGCATCAGCCTTCTTCGTCTCCTGTATCTACCCCTCAGACCAATACGACATCAGGAACCTCTAATAATACGTCGTGTAAATTCGCTCCCACTCCAGAATCGGGAACTAATCCTGTTGGATCGCCGCAAGATCTGTCGGTGTCAGCTGGAGGACCTGGATCAAGTGGATCCGCGAGTGGTTCTGAGCAAAACACCCCCACGAGTGGATCAGGTGGTGGTGGAGGAGGAACCTCAGGTGGTGCAAATAACAATAGTGGAGGAAACAGTGCATCGGGAGGTGGAAGTGAAGCAGGAGAAGGAAGTGAAGCCGGTGATTCCACCGCCGGTGGATCAGGGTCGACCACCAAATCCAACCCTCACATATACCCTTGGATGAAAAGAGTTCATCTCGGTACGAACAGTAAGTGAACTGCATCTCGTTTATTTTGGGGCATTCGTTGTATATTTTCTGAGTGAACAGTATGTGACATATTTGTAAACAGAAGCTAAAAGTAATTATTAATCGTACAGGCAGCCAGTTTGATGGTCTTCCATTAGACAAACATGTATTCGCAGTTCATTCCTAACATGTTTTAGATGAACAGTCGTCAAATATACATTCGCAACTGTATTGTTTTGATGAATGAGTTTCTGTGGGAAATTAATATTTGCAATCAATTGATGCGTAAACATTTTACTTGAGGTTCTAATGCAGACAACGCTCATTTAATCAAAAGGTTATTCAGAGCATTATATTTACCTAAATAAAAAATGTATGAAATGGTTTGAAAATCCAGGGATAGAAAATTATTTTGCTTTCAATAGTCTTCACTTTACTCTGAAATTGGAGTCACATTCATAAATTTCAATACGTAATTTCTTACCTTATAATATATAGAAAAGTTCTGCAACCTGCCATTTTAGCATTTATTGTTTACTTTAAGATAGGTAAAGTTTACCGAAAACTCAAGCTTATAGTACACATTTACGTCTATCTCGAAATTTGACAGACGCATGTACAAACATTTTCATTCTTGCTAGAATTTTAAAACCTTACTAATCACTCTAACCCAAAAATAAACTCAACTGCGTCTGATTAAATTACCAATTATTTTGGCTGCCAAATTCTAAAAAAAACTGTTCGTATGCAGACTTTTATATTCGATCTGACTTTTGTGTCACTTGTATTCACTTTTCAGGTATTTTATTTTGATCAAAGTTGACGTAGATTTTCACTTAACGAATGAAGATGACGAAACAATTTTATTATTTTATAGTCCAAACGACGCAACAAAAATGAGGTTTACAAGCAGCTGTACCTTCGTCGAAAGTATCATAAAAATAAAAAACGTCGAAAGTATCATAAAAATGTTCCCTAACAGAACATTTCAGGTGCTGCCAAAATATAAAAAAATTACAACCTATTCTTAGATTCTGAATACCATTTATTGCTCATGGTTTATTGGTCTATTCGAAACTGTATTGAGATTTTTTAGTGTAGGTTTTATCGTATTATTTCAGACCATTCACTAACGATTCCTGTATTTAGTACTTATACCTCGCTAAAAATATGAAAATCTATCGTCTCGGTCACCAAGTGTTTCTGCAGGACCATAAAAAGCGAATACCTTCTAATCAAATTAACTCCAAATAATCGTACAGTTCTCCAAATTAAAAACTAGTCTATGTATACCAATTGCATTTTTCATCGAAGTAACTTGATTTCATTCAAGAAATTATTAATGTAATACATAAATTTCAACCATGGAAATGGTCGTCACAGCTGCACTATTTTAAACTTGCATCAGCGAAAGTGTAACGTTTTATTGGGGCATTCCTGAGCTTGCGCAATAAAAGACCTACTACTATGATTTCCATGCTAAAAAAGGAAACCACATTCGTTAGTCTCATACAATGGTCAATGAAATTTTAACATAAATGACTTACTACTTCCACGTATTTTAAATGTAACTACAACTTCACTGACAAATTTTATTCAGAAGTATATAGTAAAAATAGAATTATTAGCTCGGCCTTTTACTTGTTGTTCGGTTAAAACTACGTACAAAACGCCTGAGTACTTCCATCATGAACTAGAATATATAGAACTAATAATTTTTTCCCGTAGAAAACGAATAATCAACAACAGCTATATCTAACACATATAATTCCTCATTATGATTAAAATTTATGAAGAACTGTGAGTACTTCGAATATCCGGCAGGAAATAACACTTCAGCTGTCGGTAACTTGTCAAGATGATAGTTCTCAAACGAAACGTTTTAATTTCATGAGACTTTGTCTTACGACTAACCTGAAACTTATCAGTGTACCATTCTTTCCAAGAGATTCACAACTAGAATAGAATAGACTAAGGCAATAGAAACTAGCCGTTTCGCCATTCCTGGGCTGATACCTGAATCCCATGTCGGATAGCTACGTACATATTACTGTTGCTTATTCCTAATACTGAAAGGATGTATAATTTCCATGCTTCACATCAAACAAAAGTGTAATTTTGATTTCATTGTTCATATATAGCGGATTGGGAAGTAAGTCTAGTTTTTTCGTTCAATAAAAAGATGAATTAAATTCCTAAGAACAAACCAAGACAGTACTCCACTTCTCAGTACTGTACGAAGGGAGAATTCCAGATTCTGATATTAAACAAAAAAATCCATAACCCCTGTAGCTGAAATTACCGTTTTATGCTTATTTTTCTTGCTCGGGCACGAAGTTAATTTTAGAAAAGAAAGTAAAGGTTTTTAGAATAAATACACAGAACATTGGGGCAGGCATCAATTCACAAAAAATGAATGATATGAATGGTAGACTAAATACGATCTAACTTTACTGTGTTCAGTAAAAAAGGTCAACTTAACCCGCTAACAGTAAACAACGTTTGTACAAATTGAGTTCTGTTACCTAGTTTCACAGACCGAAAAGAGATCCTTTTCAAAGGACATGTTTTTTCCCGAAATGTGTTCTTTGTATGCAACATTTTCATTTGTTAGCATGAATACAATAATTTACTTTTTAATTCATACCTATAAATTCCAATTCCGTTGTTATGTTTGGAAATATTTTTAGATGGTTTTCCCATCAAATTTTAAATAAGGTTAAAAAGTTCACTGAGGGGCTAAATATTAAAATCATTATTCACAAAATACTAAATCTGTTTTTGTGTGTAGTTTTATACCTTATTTTATTGTGTGATGTTTGAGAAAAGGAAACATTAAATAAATTCCTACATTCACTTCTTAAATTTTGTCTGGTACAATGTTTTCGTTTACAAAACGAGTTCATAAGAAATTTCTCTTCATGAAACTCGTTCAAAATATTAAAATACGGTATCACCCTGCCGTTCAAATATTAGAACAAAGTATAACTGAGCCTCTGTGGCTTTTAAAATTATATTCATTGTATTATTAAGATCTTGAAATGTTTGTGCTACTCTTTCAAGATCCTGAGGTATAAGAGATCCATGATTTTCAAAACCGTATTTGCACGAACATCTAAACATCTTAAAAATTGTGCGTACAATTTTCAAGACTTTCTACACATTTGTTGGTTTATTTTTCAAGATTTTCTAAAAATATTTGTGCAGATTTCAGAATCTTTCGTCAGAAAAATTTCTATCGAGATTTCACATTCAATCTTTCTGTCTTTTCCAAATCGAAACGTTGAACCTCTAACCCTAGCGAGAAAAATCCGCTTGCTTTTCTCTCCGCTCGCTGGTATTGTTTATAGCTTCTCTGATTCTCGTCTAATGCTTGTAAAGCCCCAGAAATTTAGAGCGGAGGAGTAGGAGTGACCTGCCAAGAAGACCTAAATATAAAGCTGATTGTTTTGTACTTGTTCATGAGTACAATGGCAATCGATTTGTGCAGAGTCGCAAGACACAGATTTATTGTATCTAAGGGCTTTCATTTTTCTTTATTGTGTATTACATCTGAGAGTTGGAATGTCTGCACCCGAGAATTGATGTAGAAAGTTACTTTCGAAGGCTGTCTGAGATCATTTAAAGCTGTGGTGAAAGGACACTATAATATATAGAAAATATAGATACACAAAACATATATAAAAAAAAGTTTTTATGAAGCACACAATATAGCTTGTTGACTTTTCAAGTCAAATTACAGATCAACTACAATATTTTATAGTTTATATTATTATGTTATATTTATTGTTCAATGCTATTTTTGTCTCGCCCGAGTCAATCAGACTTCCATTATGTTAATCTAACATTATTTTTCATTTATTTTCATAATTTCCAGTGTAGAATGCCATAATTGAGCGAAATAAACATTAATTCTACAATAAAGTTTGACAGTTGCGTCGTCTTTTGTTTTGGTAATGGCCTTAACTTTTCTGGAGTGTAGAACCTCTTGTAAACAATTCTTCGCAAATTCCTAAGGGTCGTAAATAGCTCGCTCCTCCAAACAGCGGCAATGCAAGTCAAACAACAAAGGGCTTACTCATGCAAAGTTTTTGTCGGCTATTATTGTTTATATCACAGTTTTCTGAAGATAAGGTCACCTACTGCAGATGTCCAAATTATTCTGAGATATCCCATTAATTCCGTTGCTCGAAATTATTTTTTCCTTACAGTAAACTCACTTGCGTAGCTCATTAGGTACGGCCTGTATAAAGAAAGATTGTTCTATTTTCCCCCAAGGTATCACTAAACTTTCATATATATGTAACGTTACTCAATTATCATTCATTAGCGCGATAGATTACGGTGAATTCACTTTGTATTTCAAGGTGAAGGGTATGGAATACTCTTGCAACTAATCCACCTTTTTTAATCAAGTTATAGTACACATTCTTAATATTCTACTGATTTTACTGCTAAAAATTTGAAGGTAAGTATATCATTGATATTTTAACGAAGAGTGTTATGAAAATATTCAACTTTCATTTCTTCTCTGTTTCTAATTTCTTTCTCTAAAATATTTGAGAAATCTTATCTTCATGTACACTTCACGTGTACATTATGTTATCAAAATCTTTAGCCCTACTTAATAAGTTTTATTAAGTACGTGTAAGTTTTGAGGACAGCCTTGATTTAATTTTGCTTTAAATGACATTAATTCAAGTTCATTAGAGACATACATGCATGAAACGAGACACAAGTTCACGGGTTATTTGCACAGTAGAAATAATATGTTATAATGTGTGATCTTCAAGCAAACACACTACTCTCACTGTGAGAACGCCAGCACAAACCTACAAAAATAGACTACAGAGACGCATCAAACTTTACATTTTGGCTCAATCGTGTACTTTCCAATAGGCTAGTTCCCAGCGACCACCTCACGTAAGGCTGTATACCTTGAACAGTCGTGCCTGGGTGCAGCTTCCCTAAATCCTTCTCTTGAGCAGCGACATTGACAAACTCCGTGTGACACTACCACTCTCGACTTCTAAAAGCCCACCGGAATGATTCCGAAAACTGTAACATGACGAGGAGCTCCCAGGTGCTGTGTATGAAGAATTTTAGGATCGTTGTCGCAGCTTAGTGAGATGCCAATCAACCTTGTTGCTGGGACTATAGATCACAGTTTTATAATGAAATATGACCATTAGTTTCGTAATTCTGTTGTACTTTAATGTAAGCAGTAAAATAGGGGCTTATTACCTATCAAAAAAAATAATTAACTTTGATGGAACATAAATAGAATAACTCAGACGTATAGTGTATAAAATTTTATAGGATCTTACATTTGATTGCCCTATTTTGCATAACTGGGTGTGGCACTTCTCATTTCGTTATAAAATTTAAATTCATGGATCGATTTCGAAATTACTTCCCTTCAGAAAATAATTAACGATAGCTAGCTATCCCCACTATAATGGTGAAGAAATTGTGTTTTAAGTTTCCTGGTAGGATATGTGAAGAAGAGCTGCTCAATCATATACTTGAAATGCTAACGAATAAATTCATGATCTTGAGTTACAGTAAGGCTTTTTTCTACACGTAAAGTTTTGACACAAATCAACCAGTTATATCATGACTTTTTTAGAATTTTATCATAGTTTTATCATTTTATTTATATGAAAACAACGGTTACATTACGCACCACTTACATATACCAAGAAAACGGAGAGAAAACTTAGAATTACGTTTTTTCAGCTGTAATACACACTTTAAATATTCCAGGAATTATAGATGAAATAAACTGAGTATTGCCGAAACTACGTACCATACTTAGAGGAATTACCATTTAAAAAAGTAGAGTTAAATTTCTAATTGGCTCAATACAGCTCACTTAGAAAATTTGTATTAAATTTTCCATGCTATAATACTTTAGGTTTACAACTAGAAAATGCCAAGAAACTATTTTGCTCTCAGCGTACCTTCATATTAATTGAATAAATTTTTTGATCGTGTTCAAAATTCTGTGGTAGAAATCTATTGACCCAAGATTTTCTGTATCGTAGTCAGAGAATCTTGTTCTTGTTATCGTAATAACAATGGCAATTAATATTTAATAGAAAAAACATATGCATAACACAAAAAACGCAAGTACTTGATGATTGATAGAAACAATAGGACACGTTGCAGTTTTTCTTCGTATCTTAATTTTGCATGAGTTAGATTATTGAGTTCACAGGTTCATTATACTAAATAACTACGGGAAAAAACACTAGAAGAAATCCTATCTAAAATGTTTATACTGTTCGTTTTGTGTCTGATCAATCGTTGAATTTGACGATAGACTACTACAACATTCCTTAATAGTAATCGTATGGAGGATAATTTAAATAAGGGAAGTCAATGTTCAGTCAATGTATATTGAACAGTGCAGTACATTAATATAACTTGTTTAATTAACATTTCATCAAATCTTAATTGACACACTTAAATCTAGGTTCCGTTTAAATACCCAGAAATATTAGTGCGGCTTATGGGATTTATTTCAAAACAAACATTAAAAGCAAACTTCTTTTCTTCTTCAGCACGTAGACTCCGGTAAAGGCTTCTAAAATCTCCTTTCAGCTTGTGTAGCTCCGCCATTTTGTCACGGTTAACTGGTCAATAGAGGGGGCAAGGGGGAAAAGCTCCCTCACCTCTACTCCTGCCTTTACATACCTTCGCCTCCAAGGAACCTTACCGACCAATACAACGAATACAAAAAAATCTTTAAAACAACCTCTTACTTATACACTAGCACCACTGGAGTTTATCCTAAATAGTTTTAGAGCCGCAACGAAATTTATAGGACAGATTCACACATATCTTTTATGTATTTTGGAAAACGTTAGGAAATTATATCTAACAATAACAGCCATAGAATTTTTGTGCGTTCTTATTCGTTGTGGCGTTTTGTGGCGTTGAAGTTAGCAGAACATTGGTTATGAAGAAAAATATTCAGTTTTATTATTTCAAAGCCTCTGTTAAGAAACATGAGAAACAAATACGAATATAATTTTTGAAAGGGGTTAAGAAACATACGTTGCAAAATACGAATAAAATGTTTTAAAAAGTGTTGGAGAACACGAATTTGAAAGTCATTGTATTGGTTAAAAAAATCTTGCGTAATGTTAATAAAGCCAGCAACAATTTCGAGTAACATGCTAACACAAGACCTGACTCCACGTTGCCTATTCCTAACTACACTTAATGTATTGATTAATGTATTGAACAAGGAATGTTTTTCATCATTTTCAAGCTGCATGATTGACTTTGATCCCAAGTTCTCACATTAAAAGTAGCAGTCTGATCATAAGCTCGTGTAAACGAATCATTGATGCAACAGGATGATAACTGATCATCTCTACTACATGATCAGAAAAAACCTGATGCATTGACCATCACACAAGAGTTGGATAATAGAAATAACTATGTTCTGGTAATTATCGTAGTAGAAGAGCGGTTATCAGTAATAATTTCTGACTAAGGTTTCCAAGTTTTTGACCTAAGAAGAAATAGAAGTGAAGTTTGAATGTGAAGGTACTTAGTTAAATAGTATAATTCGAAATATTTGCCACAGATACTAGGTTACCTGATTTTGGACTGAAAACAGAAAATAGATTATTGGCTTATAACGAACAATTGTAGCGTAGATAGCAACAGTTTTGTCCAATTCGCTGAGTTTTATAATCCGCGGAACAAAATAACTTCCTGACGAAAAAAATTAGAGATATGTAAATCAACCAACTGTTTTTTATTAATTGAAACTCCTAATCTAGAAATTTTACTTGAAAAACCTAATTTTCAAAGCTCTAACATGTCAAATAAGTTTCTAATTATGTCTTTCAGAGTAATTCCAACAACCGATTTTTCTATAAGAAGTTTCAAAAAGTCTATTCGATGAAAAATTTTGCTCCTCTAAGTTTAACTTTCTATGAGTACATATCTAATACCAACGTTGTGTGTGATGCCAGTCTTCTACTACGCACCTAGAAACCTTTTATAACTTATTTTGATTTATTCACATGTCCCACACTAAATTTAAAGAATTAAGCTGCGTGACTTTACAAGAATTGCATTCTCAATGAAATCAGTGTAGTAAACGGTATGTTCAGTGTAGAATGAATATCCTACGGGATTACCTTATTCATAAATTTATTTGCTATAGCCTCATTTTTACTGATAGAGATTTTTCAGATAGGAGTAGCAAGATAGAGTTCGCCTTAAAAATAAGCAATTTTCATACATCTTCTTCTAAGACGATTGTGTGTTTACAATTATAACAAAACAATAAATGATGCAATATCTCCTTAAATTTAGTCTGATTAGCGATTGTTGATTCGTAATTCTTCATACCATTTCAGATCATATTGAATGAGAGCAGTTTCGATATAAAAAAACTACTATCTTAATCGTTGAAAAAAATTACAACTCATATTCTTTCATCTTTTCTTCATCTTGAATTCAACTAGTTAACAGGTAACATTTTGATGAATTCTAGTTTTCCATCCCCTGATGAATCGGCTGAGCATCATGACGTAACTTCATTTGTATTGAACTCTACAACAGAATGTGCAGTGAATCATCAAATGAGTAGAAAAGAGGCGTTTTCTTTTTCATTCTTCATCTTCCCAATTCATGAACGAAAATATCCATTTATGTACACCAACTAGTCGGTGCGCAATGCACAAATGAACATTGTTTTCCATTTAGACTTTTAGATGCATCATAAAACACATGCTTTAAACAAGACGTTCAAATATACTATGAGTTCATATTTTGGTTGTAAACTAAAACTGTACTAGTAGCAGTTATTTTTCTTCAAATATTAGTGATTTCATGAGCCAGAAGCGCTAGGTAAGACAGACGGCGTCAATCGTCGGCTCCGGGTTTTGCGTAAACAGATTTTCTTCTGCAGAGGAAGATCCTAAGCAAACAATTCTTGCACTAGTCCATATAGGAACAGGAGGGCGCCAGGCCTAGTATTTCACGTGTGCTTAAAACAGAAGCTAAATACTTGTTTTGCTAGCCGATTTAAAACGTGCCATCTACAGACAATAATGAAATATTAAACTCGCTTAAACAAAATTGTCACGAGACTTTGGTCAGGTTCGTTAAACTACTTTAGGACCGTGTAAATTAATTGATGAGAAATGTTTCGGAAACTTTATTGCAAAGATAGTTGAAACAAATCCCAGTATGAATTAATATCTATAAATGATATGTTTCAAGACCTGAGCCAGAGGTAGAACCCTGAACGTGTTTACTTGAAGGCATCGCCTTCAGTTGAGACGATAACCTACGAGTTCTGGTGTGTATGCGTCAGACAGAATTTTCTTCTACTAAAATGAAGAAAAATGCCAGATTATGCATTTTTCTGAACTAGAGTAATATATAAATATGTGGTAAATAAAATTAATAATCATTTAACTGCTCAATTCGAAAGGGATTTATATACTGTGCTTGGAGAATCTATAATTCTGAATATTATGTCAATTATTTCAAGATGGCGCCAGTAATTTCGTTTCCAGCTAAATTACAATATTCATCTATTAAAATTATTTGTTGGATGCCAAAAAGTTGTCCCCAAAACGCGGTGGCGCTCGAAACCTCCTCTGCAAGTCGGCTTTAAGTGGCGATCTTCTAGTGATTATTCTCGCCAGCGGTGAAGAAACTATAGAATAAGGAGAGAGAGATCGAAACGCTGTAATTGAAGCTAGAAGATGAATCGCTTTTCTTGATAAGAGCTTCGGGACAATGGCACAACAGAAAATCCATAGCAAATCAGGAGATACCATAGTATTCTAAGCGAGCACGATTGATTTAGGAGTCCTCTGATCAACGCTTGCTCGCTTTTCGGATAAGAAACATAGTTTTTCATTCATCTCTGAACAAGTATCAGGTTTTCCTGATTTTTAAATGAGCTCTGCAAGCTTAGTTTCAGTGTCTAGTGTTTTACATAATTTTTTCTGGCATTCCACAGTAAAATTTGTAATAGGAATCCAACACACTCGATTTGATTTGAGCAATGGAACTTGTATTAGGTAAGGTGTTTCAGCAACACACTTGATGTGATTCATAGAAGAAATAGACTCGTATAGCATCGTATTTCATTCAGTTATTGTACGGACAAAACATTTCGAAACATTTTCCCCACAAAATGCATTTATTTTTGCATCCGTATCAACAACAATAAAAAGAACTTTATTCCTGTAAATTAAAACTTATGAAATGAATTTACATTATTCGAGGTAGATGAGTTCTTTCTATAAAACGAATTTCAGTGTTAATCTACATTTAGACGTTACATTTCAAGGTTACATTCTGTCTGACAAAGAGTTTAATGTAAATTGAATTTAATTTGCAGTAACAATTTCATTAGCAAAACTAAACTGAGAAAAATAAAGGACTAGCTTTTTGGCATTTAACAAATTAAATAAATTAGAATAACAGGAGAAGATACATAACGTACAGTATTAGAGTTGTGTAACTATAAAATTAAATGTAATTTTGACAATGCACCGCTCAACATAACAATAAATATGTTAGTGATTTTAAACGTTCATTCTCATTTTACTCTGTGCTGCAAATAGTCAACAGCAGCTACAATATAGTTAAAATGGAATACTTAGAAGCGCAGAATGATTTCTTAGAATCCATGAATTTCTTCACTTGAATTTTCATTCAAAAAGTTTCATTCACAAGTCACTTTGAGAAGTACGTGTATTTTTCTCTACCGGTTATTGTGCTCCCTTTGCTCTGGAGTTCCTGTTGTTCTAGCAACTGCAGTCTTATTTTCAAGAAAAGGCCACTGACTTCCAGGAAAAAACCTTCCATTTAGATGACCGTAACCCCCTTCTTTGATGTGAAAGAAAGATTAAACTGTCTTCTTACAGTCGTTATGAATAAATCTACATCCTAGTCTCCGGTATCCACAATAACTTGAAAAAATTTATAGTAGTAATGACAAATTTTTGGCTCTCTTTTCTAAAGTGAAATCCTTATGCTAAAATTTATTAATTCATTATTTTTTACTTATCAAATTTGAATCCTTCCAAACTTGTGAGTATTCTATTTCCCTAAAGCAACTGGTAGATCGTTAAGAGCATCGAGCCTAACAAAAAATTCCTCCTTAAGAAGAAAGCAGAGGTAAACCTTCCCATTTAAATAATTAGCAGAGATATCAGGAGCAGCTAGCATGTGCAACCATGCAGCGGGTGGTCTAAGAACACACTTAAAAAATAGCCCTCTCAGCGAATCTAGGATCGTCTTTCTAATGCGGGATGCGGATCGATTTTTCTAAGACATTGTTAAGGACAGAGAAGGAACGTCTCACAAGCGTTCCGCAAGGTCATTGTGAGTGTCCCCAAAGCTTTGCTTCGAATGAGAGACAAAATAGCCTCAGTAAATCAGCGAAGCTTTCCAGAGGAGAAGACTGGACTCTTCTGCTGCGTACACTTAATTGAATAGTGTCTCTATTGATAAATGAACTGCTTTTGTTCTAGTTTAAAGAGCCCAGCCTCTTTAGGAGCTTTTCGAAAGTAACTAGCCAGCGGATAAGAAGTGTATTTCGACTTCTGTTCCGCCTACATGAGCACATTTCAAATATTTGTACAGGAATTGTAATGGTTTTTCTGAACGAATAAAATTATATGATAGTAGGTATATCATCTTGCATATGAATGAATTTTAAATTCTTTCAAACGCAATTTTTTATGCCTTTCAGCTTCTCATTTTTTAAAACACTCGTATATAGTGGGACAGAGTGGCATATTCCTGTGTCTTCCATTCGAAGTATTACAATTCGTTTAAAGAATTTTGTGTGATTTCCGATTGCTACTTGTTTAATCGACTGCTACAGAAATCGGATATAATGCAAAATGCAGCGGTTTCTTACAAAATTCTTTTTCTCAAGTAAATATCAGCATGTGTGATTGTTAGCTAAATGTGTCAACTTAAATAAAACATTACAACTTTTCCACAATTTCCCTTCACACAAAAGTAGCATTTCAGAGCTAGTAAAAATATTGGTTCATACTTGTATGACTACGCCTCACAGAGGTAGTTCTCAGAAATAAAAAATAGAATGAGACTTGGTTTCCTTTGATTTAATGACTGTTTCTATAATGCTACGCCCTCATTTAGGAAGATTATGTCTTCAGAATTACCAAACGTAAGTTTGTGTCCCAAAATTGTATAATTTTCATATTTTCAACACCTTTTGATGAACCTAGCTGCTTTCGGGGAGATATTCTTCATGCAAGCCTCAGCTCATGCAGAGACAATCACTCGAAAATTTAAAATACAAAAAAAGACAGTCTGACTTACCAAAAGCTATTTAATGTTCTTTGTTTATACACATCAAAGTTGAAAACTTCAACCAATTAGGACTTCAGTGAATTGATTTGAACATTGAAAGGCAAAATGACTTAAGGAATATGTGAAACCTAAAAACGAGTATGCCTAAAGTGGAGGTTCTGAAACTGAATATTCATTGTGTACTACGTTTATTCATCCCCCATACACTCAAGCTCACGCCTCTATCTTTCTTTAAAAAAGTATCTCCCATGAATCTAAATTACACGATCGATGACATGGGTGTGAGATACCTCGCAGTTATAGAATGTTGTTCAGAAACTTTTATAGAATCTCTTCTCATTTGATTCCCAAGTTTTTTCTTTTTCCCTGTTTATCGAAAGAAAAGCCTCTTCTCTTGCGAGGCTTGGGAACGCAGGCAAGCGAACAACCACATTCGTAACTGTCGAGAAGGCTGCGTCAGAGAGGCGACTGGATCTATGCCTAAAACTGCATCACCGAAAAATATTTAAGTCACGCTCCACTAAATCATTCTTTGCAATTTTAAGCACTTGATAAGGGTGTATTCTAAGAGATCGATCTTTACGAAGTTGAGAAGAACAAGTGCGGAAAGTGTAAAATAGTTTGATAATCGCATTGGCTAGAGATGGCACCTTTAATGCTGTACTGAACGAAAGGAGTAGCAGCGTTAACAGGCATAGCATGCGGCTTGAAGATGAGCTGCTAAAATAATAGCTCGATAAATCAATTTGCGAATAATTTTGCTTAAAATTGTTCCCGTTATAATCTTTTATGTCGAGAAATTTACACACAAAAAGCGACGTCTCGCCAAAACTATTAAATTGAACATTCCATGAATTTAACACAATATAGTTAGATAAGTACCGCAATGTGGATCATTGGCCGCTGACGAGATTATCAGGATAAACATTATCGTCTTTTACGACGCCTTTCGCAAGACTTCAGAACTGAAACTATCAATATTCCTACACAGTTTACAGTTCTTCTCCAACCAACTTCCCTCAATACGATTCGGACTGAGAAAAACACGATCCTTGAGTAAAGTCAAAAGTCTCCGAGAAAAAGCGAACAGTGATAGATTTTCTCATTATTTTGGATATCAGCGAGAAGAGGAAGGAGAGAAAGTTACTCGATCGTTCGACTTTGAATAGCAAATGCGCAGCTTAATTCGAGTTTAGTGGTGTGAGAAATGAAGACCAGAAAATTTGGTTACTTGTGATTGCAACTGAATCCATGGAGTATTTGTTCTATGCAACTCTACAGACTTTTACCTCCATCATAAACTTGCGTTGGGAACATTTTTAAGGATGTCCCTTATATTTTCCGTGAATGCTACTATTGTGTTGAGTTGTCATGGGATAATTACACAAATGCTGTGCTTGAGAGTTGTATTGATCTTCTGCTATATCACCTAACACTCGTGAGAGTAAATAGCATCAGTAGCTGTGTTCTTTTACTATCGATTTTTAAAATGCTATTAATACTATAGAAGTAAACTTTCATATATCTATAAAGTAAAAATCATTGAACATAATTTTCAGGATGAATGAGTGTCTTTATACCACAAAAAAGTAAAACTGCTTCTGTTGATTATTTTAAAAGTTTTCTCAGTTCAACCAGCGTGAGAATACTTCTTTTTGGAAACAATTCAATTTTAGTTTGTCCGGCGATTTATGCCCAATTAACAAAACAGTCGTCCCTCTTTCTTAGGACAAAAACACAATATTGCACCAGGATTTATCACTATATTGTTCTTTGATAACAATTCTTCATTTGAAAGGGTAGTACAGTCATTCAATAGTTTCATCGTACCCTGTTCAAACTCTCTTCTACTTTTCTTTTAACTGCGACTCAAAAGAAAAAGAAGGAATAGAAATTACACTTGAGCCTCATTATACCATGCACAAATTCTCTTTCACCTCTTTTTTGAAGTTCGCTTTTACCTTTCTTTTGAAGTACGACTTATAAGAAAAACAAAGTTCAGTATCTGAGATAGTGAGCAGTAGGCAGGTGATGTGGGAAGACACGTGGACGGCTCATAAATAAGTGTCATTTCCTGTTCTAATGAAGCCCTGCCACCTCCTTCTAAGTGGGGCTTAACAGGTGCAGGAAGTTGTCTTCTGAATGGCAAAGCAACATTAGCCACAGGCTTGTTTTTTTGCTCCGCTTGATCCATTGGGATCCACTTCGAGTAGCTCTCAATGAATCTTGATGTGTACTTCATAAACAACTTTCAGTAAGACCTGAAACAGATGCATGAGTGTAAGTCTAATTCTACCCCAGTGACCATTCCAAGAACAAAGGACAATGGTGCAAACACCCATGCAAAACTAGTCGAATACATTTGAATTTCTCTTGCTTACCATTTTACAAAACAGGACGTGTAACCTAACTTATAGGTATAATCTATTGATGTTTCCATCCATATTCCTCGATAGTGGAGAGACAATTTGTACTTAACTATTTATGTGTGTGCCAGCTGCCGTATCGTGTGACTAAATTTTATCAAAGACTCTCACAAAGTTATGTCAATCTGAATTGATGAAGAAAATAGTACAATTGCTGATCATTTCATTCCAAACTGAATCAATTTCGATGGGGAGAAAACTATTAAGTATAGGATAATTAAAAGTATAATTGTTCTGTTCTTTCAAATGCCCTTAATTCAGTTAGATATATTGTAATCAAATAACAAACAAAAGATACTTCAATATAAGTTTAAAAACGTTGACACAAAAACGCTCTGTATGCAAATAGTATTAACTGTAAATTTTAAATCAATCAACATTTGAAACGAATATTGCACTCACACGCGTAAAAGTGAAAAAGACAAAGTGGTGAGTGACTGAAATGTTGTGGACATCTTAATTTTTGCTTGCTAAGAATCTGTCTTAGACTATGTGCATAAATAAGATATACAGTTAAACCAGAAAATTAGCAATTATAAAATTTTAAGACGGTGTCGAAATGCAAGAGAATAAACATGTTTCATTTGAGCCGATAATACACGCAGTTTTAGGCTTTAAAGTATTCAATTAAAAAATAAATGTTTCATAACTTAGAAGCATCTCTTCATTGGCTGCTTCCCTATTTTCAATTCAGAAAAATTCAACAGTGTACGCCTTAGTGTCAATCTTTCCTGAATTTCTTCTATGCCTCTGACTCCTATGAGGGTGAAGTCATTGCATAATAAACAACGCGTTGTATAATAGTTCATTGTTGGAGTTACATCGAAACTCAATTATCTGTAATTTTGCATAGTTCATTCATCTTTTCCATGTTTTATTTTGCAGTCTTGATATCTTATTTTTATAAATTGATAATTAATTGGTATGTCACAAACGCAAACGGAAGCAACTGTAGCAGTGCCTTGGGTCATGCCTCACAGCCTTGGGTCATGTTTCACACCGATAATAATAGTATTTATTCTGAATCATAAACTTATTACACTGAAAAAATTACTTAATCGTTAATTCTCTTCAATAATAAAGCATTTTGAGAGACAGTAAACTATTTGCTTTCATTCCCTACAAACTTTTGTTTCTCGCAAGTCACTCATTTTACCATAAAATATTTGTGCCCTCCACGCAAATTGACCTCTAAATTTTGTTCCCGAAATACTTCAGTTAGTTTAGTCGACTGAACCTTAAGAAGATACACCAGAGAAAGGGCGTAAGGTCTAATTATTTCTGCACAAATGATGAGTACTGGTCAGTAAATAATCAATTTGAGTGATGCATGTTACCTCTCCTAAATTTATGACACTAGCACGTTTTCCATCATATTCAATCTTGGAAAGCATAGCTCTAAAGTTAGAGTGTGCTGCGTCTTTCGTTGTACAAATCTGAAGATACACTAAGCTGTAGCTTCGAATTCCTAGAAAACCTTAAAATGATACCGTACTCGTTTGCACTGTGGTGCAGAAGAACAGACAGTTCACGGTGCACTGATCACGTGAAAAAATGCACGGGCAAGCTACCTAATGGAAGATACGAGTTATTAATTATGACAAACGGCCAATGAAGCATCGATTTTATACGACCAATAGTTGCCTAATATTTCTCTCTTTGACAGCCTCTGCGGGTGACCTATATTCTTCATGAAGAACGCATGCAATATTAATGGTGTCTGCAGTATCTACAGTGTTAAACGCAGCCAAGAATAATTGAAAAATCTGAATCATCAACCATCATGTGACTGCACATACGTGTCTTAAAAAACGTGTCTGATAATTTGTTAGTGTACGGCCATTGAGAACATTTAAAAAAGTTTAAGCGCCGTTTAAATGATAACCTGAACAAACAAGAGCTATGATAGATAGTAATAAGTGACGTATATTAATTTTACCTCTATGACTTCACTTATTATTTTTGAGAGATACTTCAAGCTTAAGACCTTACCAATATCCAAAACTCCAAATATTTTAATGTATCTTATCATATCTTAGCACCTACTGGTATGAATCAGCAAATAGCAATGCAGGAATACTGAAGGTATTTCCAAGGGAGATATTCACATGAATGGAAAAGAAATTGTTTTTCTGTCACAATAAAGCGAACAATCGAAAGCGATTAAACTGATTTTTTCCTTCTTAGCATATGTTTCTTCATGTATGTACATGCATCCTCCATGATAACACCTCCAGCATGCACTAAATTCATTCCAAGTTTTATTAAAGCCTACACCATTTTCATATGAGAAACAATTCACATTATTACATTTGTACAAAATCAGGATTTTTTCCTGCAATAATGAAAATTAGCGGCTTGCAAAAATATGATTATACGAATGAGCAGCAGATACGAAAAATTCATTTGTTTAATTCGTACTTCCTTTTCTCGTTTTCAAAACATTAAAAGTTCCTGACGTCGAATGATTAGAATTATAGATCGTTGTCAATGCTATAAAACAGTTAATATTTGTTCAAAATTGATCTATTTTTACTGTTTTTCTAATTCATTTGCCTGCCATAGACAGGAACCGGTTCAAGCCTTTTTCGATTTGACACTAAGTTTTATCGGTCATCGTACAATATAAAGATACTTTGAAAAGTTGAATAAAATCTCTCTAATCCAGCTTAGCACGAGCTTAGGAATAGATGATGTACACCAGCAATATTCACAATGCTAATCGAACACACGAACATTTACGAGTCACGTGGGAACTTAGACTTATCCATTTTTAAAGTTAGACTGAAATACATGCTGAATACTCAGAGTATCGACGTCATTGTTCAAATACACTTGTATTCAAGACATACAGGGTGTCCATAAAGAATCTTTACAATATCAAAAATTTATTACAAATGCAAATGATGAGATATTTTTTCAGATTTGTTCAGTTGTATTTAATGTTTATTAAAGTTTTTAACCACATCTTGTATATGTGTGTTTCAGAGATCCTGTTTGTGAAAGAGGTTCTGTTGAGAATTGATGGGAGACTTTTATAAGAGACTTTATGGACACCCTGTATATCTTGAATGCAAGTGTATTTGCGCATTAACGCCAATACTCGGAGTATTCAGTGTGTATTTCAAGTCTTTATGGACACCCTGTACAAGGAAATTTAGGTAAATCCGACGTTAAAGTTAGACTGAGAATAGCTGCCCCGAAACACGGATCTCTGAAGAGTTCATTGAGGGTAATCCTGGAGCTCAGAGAGCTTCGCCAAAATCCCAAAAGTGGAGTGACCGCAGAGGGGCGGCGATGGAATGACTGGATGCTACAGAGATCAGATGATGTTTCTTGTGGACTCGTGGGAAATTGTTCCTAAAGATATGACACTCCCACAGTCATCAATCAATCAAATTATAATATTTAATCAAGAAAGCCACAAAGAAACCTAGTGCTAGCAAGACTAAGAGACGAGAGGAATATTTCAAAGGTTGGGTCAATGAGAGATATTGTATGTACAATGTGATAATTCTGTAGGCACAAAAGCAATGGGTATTCATTTTCTAATACCGTGTGAAGAAAACGAGAAGGAACTTCAAATCAGCATAAACAATGAACACTGAGGTAATATCGTATTATGTTACGTTTTACCACGGGTTCCATGCCAGCATTGAAAACATCTGCGACACATACAATAAGATACAAAATAAACTTTACTGTTTAACTAATTTTAATTGTGTGGTATTGTTATTATACATTTAGCGTTACATACTCGTACATCTGCAACAAATACAATAATATACAAAATAAACTTAACTGTTTAATTAGTTTTAATTGTCTGTTATTTTTATTATGCATGCAACGTTATATACAAACATCTGCAACAAATACAATAATATACAAACTAAACTTTACTGTTTAATTAGTTTTAATTGTGTGTTATTTTTATCATACATGCAACGTTATATACAAACATCTGAAAACAAGTACAAGAAGGTACAAACCTTTGTGTCATTGTCCGTACTACGTTCCAGCTTAAGTGTGAGAGGGAAAAAATCAAACGAATTATTGTTGTCAAAACGAATCGTTGTTTTCGTAGCATCTACGATTGTTTCCCTGGAGGTTAATATTCTGTTTCCTTTTTCTCTTGCATTATCGTAGTTTTCATAACAGGTCTGGAACAACTGTAATTCCTTTCCCGTTTCAAGAATTTTCCTCCAATTTAGACAAGTAAATTTGAATCGAACTACAAATCATATTTTAATTTAGGTTCATTTTAAATTAACGTTTTTGACGTTCGGTTTAACGTAACGTTTTCAGTTCAGACAGTTGGAACTCCTCAATCTGTTTTTAGAAGTTTCTTTCTCTGTGAAGGCATGAGAGTGTTATCGATATCACAAACTTTTTTCAATTAAGGGTGCATTATTGATGTAGGCTGTCAGAAAATCCATCCATCAGCACCCACCGATCCAGCGCTCTCTCCCTCTCTCTCTTTCGAAATTGGCAGACACATCGTGCTGCAACCTGCGTTTCCTAGATTTAATCATCAATTGAAATAAAAAGCTCGGCACATGCGCTGAGAATTTGGCAGTGTGGTTGCATTTATTCATTTTATTATTCTCCCGCACGCGTGTTATGGAAGACAAAAAAAAACTAAGAGATATCGGAAAATAACTGATGAAAACCGTTGCTGCAAAACTCAAGTCCCATTGCATCTGGAAAACTGAAACAGGAATTATCTACTTGCCTCACTAAAGTATTACAAAAATATCTGGTGAGCTTAGGAATCCTTAACATAATAATTTCAAGCTGAAAAGCTCATTATGTGTTATTTTATAATAGGTTATGCAAGATTATAGTACGGTACACTCGTCTGTTGCTCAATAGGTGTGAGTTTTCCTTCGTTTTTGTCATTTGATCAAAGTCTAATCAGAGAAATATGGCGAACAAATCGTCTCACTCAGTTCAAATTAGTAGCCGCTTTGGCAGCGGGTATATCACATGTGTGAATAAAGTAAATCAGTAAATACGATACAGTTGTGCTTATTATTGCAATCTTTCCGTGTTCTGATCGTTTTCTAGTTGAGCGACTGTAGTATGACGAATTTTAAAACAATAATTTAACATGAAGCTCCTGTCAGGTGATTTCTTCATTCAATGGTATTGATTACGCTATATGAATTTATTCTTTTATACGCCCAAAGAAAAAATAAAAACTAGAAGCGTTAAATAAAGTTTCTGAACCTCTGTTTTCACTGCATCTTTTTATCTTTCTTTTCCCCATTGAGGCGAATCTCTCTCGCCCTTTATCGATTTCTATTACGGGTTTCGTCTAGCCATTCATTTGTCTTGTTCTGCAGTCAAGTCCACTTTTCTTCGAGTTATTGGAAGAGTGGGACAACAAAACTGATTTATTTATTTGTTGCCGTCCAGCATTGGTCCCAATGAAGGATAAAATTTTAAGCCTTTTTTAATAATTCCTAAAAAATCCTTCCCAATAACACTGTTGGTGCGGGACTAAAATTTTGCCGATAGAATAGTAGGGAACGGAAATCATACCTGAAAATATCAATAATATTTCCACCTTTGATTAAGGGAAGACAATCGGCTTATTTAACATAAATGTTTTAAATTAAAATGAATAAAATGTATAAGGAAGTTAATCATACATGATAAATATCATTTAGTGAAACATCAAATCGTAAGCTGTATGGAACAAAAATAAGCTATAGCAGGTTGTCATAATTATCCAACTTGTGCAGTAATTTGCCTACTTCGTTTTATATTTTCCCATGAATGAGGCGTTCCGTCCTGAAAAGGACTTCCGAAATACTTCTCGAGGGAGTAGGTTTGTCCGACATTTTAGAATTGGACGTCTTTATTTCATTATGATAACGCCTTAGTGAAGGTCCATGCATCATCCAGTGTAGGCCTGACGACAGTTCATCTATCAAAGCCTGGGGCTGCTCGGAGACAACTCGAAGACTCTGCTCGAGACTTGAACAAAGATCGAGTTCCAAGACATTGTTGCAATATTCACGTGATACTTTCAAGTCGTGGCAGTAATTTTACTTGGTAAAGAGTTCCAATACCTTGCAGTTTATCTTCAAGTCAGAAGAGCAACGATGGTTGAAACTGAGCTCTTAAAACGAGCAAGAACTTTTATACTTTACACGAGTATTCATAATGCCATGTGGTCTGTCATACTGTAAGCTATAACTGCAAGTTACACCGAAACTGTAGCGTAAATATTTGCTACTCTGTCGTACAGTACTAAAGAATTAACTCCGATACGTTTAAGTCTGTCATAAATTACTGAAAAATGAACATCGATATGTTTTATTCTTAGAGGCTTTCGTAATAAATTTGCATACGCTAGTCGGAAGTGAACTCATTTTTTAATATTGAAAAAAGGACATAAAACCATGTCGTTATGGTGACTTGTATCAACGATCCAGGGTTACTTAGCACTATTCTGTACATTTACGCACAAAAAATTGACCCAAAAAACTCTAGCATTAAAATTCTCTTCATTCAAACACAAATCAATTGTCGAACTAACCTAAAATATTAAATCTTATCAAAAACGATTATCTTTTTTCAAAGTCTGCTACAGTCAATAAAAACATTCACTTGAAATGTTATGTATAAGTCAAACGCGTTCCAATATTTGGTCCATTGCGACATTTTCACAATTATTTTTCGGTAAATTTTTACTTTTTTCACACATTTCAATTCTATTTTATTTTAGGGATACAGGAAGATGCGAGTAGGATCAAATACTAGTTATATTCAATTCACATAAGAAAAACAATCATGAATTTGAGAAAACTCAAGTTCTCATAGAAGTTTTCGTGACATTTAATTTTAAACCGAGGCATTTTTGGAGTCGATTTTATTCAGTACTTGCTGTACTTCAAAATATTGCACTCTTTATTATCTATCAGGATGTTGGATTTGAATATAGTAGGTTGATCATTGCGCAATTTGGAACAACTACCTTGTTCCAACAGCGTGCAAGTGTGCAGAAAAATCGTAGATATTTTTATCTACGTGCAAGTGTGCGAAAAAATCGTAGATATTTTTATCTACGTGCAAGTGTGCGAAAAAATCGTAGATATTTTTATCTACGTGCAAGTGTGCGAAAAAATCGTACATGTTTTCATCAACATGCAAATGTGCAAAAAATCCTACCAGTTAAATTACTACAGCAAGCACAACTCTATGCAGGTAGACTTGATCAGCCCTTATGTGGGTTAACACGTCCAAGCCAAGCCTCAGAACTCAAGGAATCCCGGAAAAGATTGGCCAAAGCTTTCGAGTCTAAAGATATTCTTGGGAAACAGGGGAGCCTTGTTCACAGGGGCCAAAGCTGACGATGGGCGACACATTGGATGATCTATTGTGACTCGGACAAGAAGGCCAGCCTTTAGGATCGTTAATCTTTCTCGAACACCGCATGGTCCCCGAACTATGACATTACAACAGATAAGAGCGTTATATAAGACGCACTTGTGAATGCTTTGGAAGGTTGACATATTCCTACTGAATTGGTTTCACACGGAATTCTTCAAACACTGTTATGTCTCTTTTCATCATATGAATTTGGCTTGAATATTCAATAATTTTGCTTTTATGTATGTAAAATTATCATATACATTCAAATGGTTATTGGGTTATTAGAATAGAATAAGGCAATAGAATTACTATTATGTAATATTACTTAAATGTTGTCAAGTAAATAATATGTGGCCTTCAAAGTTGAATTAAACTGTCTGTACAGCAAACAACATCATAACAACTGATTAAATATTTGTTAACTGAAAGAATTAACACGCACAAGACACATAACGTCAGAGAAAGCCGCTCACACTGAATTCATGCATCGAAAACATGCTTGAATTGCATAATTTTTTACGAATCAAAACTCTGTTATTTGCTGGCTGATTTAGGTCGAAGGAATGAGCTCTGCCATTAATTCCCATCTTGAATACCAGTTCATTTTGATCTAATGGAATACCAAACGAGGATGTCTATCAGGCAAAAGCCGTAAATCAAGCATGAATTATACGGCACGCAGCTCTGTGCGCTACTCGCCTTACAAAGTTCGTCGATAGCGTGTCCGCTCCATTGAACCATGGATGTGAGCAGTCTAGTCCTAAACTACTGTAGCATAAAGTCTTTGCTAAATTGGCTTTGAATTTAACCCTTCTAAGACCGTAGGCAAAATTGGCTACGACTTCAATCCACGTCTAGTTCTAAACTACAGTGGCATAAAGTCTTTGCTAAATTGGCTTTGACTTTAACCCTTCTAAGACCGTAGGAAAAATTGGCTTCAACTTCAATCCTCGTCTTGTTTTAAACTACTACGGCATAAAGTTTTTGTTACACTGACTTTGACTTTAATCCTTCTAAGACCATTGGTAAAATTGGCTTCAAATTTGGCGTAAAGTCTTTGCTAACTTGGTTTTGTCTTCAGCCTTTCGTAGACCAAAGCAAACGTTTGCTGCTATTTCAATCCAAGAAGTGACTACCAAGTTGTTGGGTCAAGACATATCATTACGAAATTGTAAATGGAATTAATTATTTGAATATCATACCTCAATGACTTTCAAGTTTTCCCTTAGTAGCATAACCTCGTTATTTACTTTCAGATTTCAATCCCAAATGTGGTTACAAAACTCTTTCCATATTAAGTTAATTATTTAGAGCTCGAGACCTCCAAGTTCCATTCGTTAAATTTTAAAACTCATCAACTTGTAGTCATGCACATGCTACCTTCAGAAAATTGTACGTGAGGTAGAAATGGTTTCTCTAGACAATGCTGGTATTTAAATAATATATATTATATATATAATATATATATATAATAATAATATATATATATATAATATAATATTATATACATATTATATAATATATATATATATAATATATATATATATTATTTATATATATATAAATAATATATATTCGACCTGTTTGAATGTTATGAACCGATTTACAAATTCGAGTATTTGGTAGAAATTATCCCACGGTTTAATTTATTCCCTTAATGAATTATAGAATGGGAAATTCATTACATTTTTCTTTTCACTTCCAAAAGGCTGAATTACAAGGGTGAAAATTTCTGACACTTTTTTGATTTAGTCTAGGAGCATCTATAGAAAAACCTCCCCTATGAATGACCACATAGAGTGGCAGAACTATATTTCCTCAAATTTTGCCACTAAATTTTGAAAATTTATTTCAAATTTGAAATTTTTTAGCAAAACTTGGTCTCTCGAAGTAATTCTAGCTAGTTAATATTTATTGCTGAAGATCAGATACGAATCAAGTTCATTTGTATAGCTGAGGATATTAGGTTCAATGCGCTGAATAACTGTTATTCGTTAAACTAAAACATAGACTGACTATTTAATTCAATTTACGTTGATTTCACTATTTAAATTCAAACGAATATTCATAGTATGAATACAGTTCTAACAAATAACCGATTTCTTACTTGTTATGGGCATACGACATATTTTTTATTAACTGTTTCTTATGTCAGGGTGCCAGTGAACTCAAAATAATGGAAAGTGTATGCGTACCTGACCCTTACTTCTCAGAAATTACGAAACGCAGCAGGAAACATCCTTTTCATAGGCCGGAATGTTTACAAATTAGGCATTACAGCTGTAACTTCACAATAATTCCCATTTAATACTTGGTAAGTTCTTCAATAAACTTAGCATTTCCCAACTGTTTTAAGCTTTCCTAGTCATAAAAACATACACCCACTCGAAACTTTCTGTGAGCTAGACATGATTATTTTTCTTACTAAACCTTGAAGCAGAAGATGACCTTTAACTTATACATAGAGACACCCTAGCATTTTTGCACACTTGAGAAAAGCCTAGCCAGATGTAACATAGCAGGTAGAGTGGTACAAAGTAAGTTCATTATGAAGGTTGTTTGCGCGTAACACCTGAAGAACAATCTGCTACGTGCGGTTGGTGGTCTCTGCGAAAAATACTTTGTGGTTGCACTGAAGACGAAGCCAAGATTTTGCTAAATGTGCTCTCCTGCACGAGGAGTTTGTTTCCGGATTTGAGAAGGACGTGAGGTTTGGGACCGTAAATAGCTGTGGTACAGAGACATAATCTCTTCTTATCGATGGCACTGAAAGAGAGACGAGAGCCTGTGTCGGATGTGGATTCTCCTTAAATGTGCAGAGCTTACATCTAAAACTTCAAGAAGTACAGAATTTAGATTAAAAACTCCCATATCAAAAATTTCAAGAAGTGCAGAACTTGCATCAAAAATTCCAAGAAGTGCCGAGCTTATATAATAAACTACAAGACACATATTTCGTAATGAAAAGCTTGTCATTCAGAAAGACAATGTGGTGTTTATGCGTCGTAAATCACTTCTTCTATAGTAGCATTTGACACTGAAGCTACTACATGCCGACCCTGCAATTTATTTTATTTCCCTCCAACTATTCCTCATATAATCTGGCTTGTAATTGTTTTGAGAAACGTTCTTCTTACCGTCAATAAAAAGCTTTAAGTGCAACTTCGTAAGCAGTCATTCATAAGTTAAAGTTTCACAAACTCAAAGCTGAAAATGCTAACACTCGCATAATTCTGCCGTGTATCATCGCTTACATGCAGAAAAATCTGAGACCGAAAAACTGAGAGCTCCCTCTCCTGCAAAATCATTTCAATACTTGATATATTCCTCGACCATGAAGAACCATGAGTTAGTTGATATTATCAAATTATTGAGGTATGAATTTTTAGAGTGATTTCTCAGCCACCAACTGCATAATTACGCAGAACACAGTCGGTAGCATTGTCATGTATCACGCAGCTCATAAATTTTCCTCCTTGTCGATGCTTTGCACTTCCCCTCCTCAGCATCAGAGGTTTATATGCCGCAGTCATTTGCATGGAGGCTCCAGGACGAGCATTCCATCAAGGTTTCGTAATTAAGTTTGGTTCGTGGGCGCATTCAGGCTTAGCCTAAACAGATTCTCTATTATGGCGATTAACCTTATAATTAGGCAATGCTCAAGAGGAGTTTTGACGACAACCTTTCATTTTGTAATGTGCAAGTGTACGTGTTGGTGACAATAGGGAATTATTCGAAGTATTTTAATGATATTATAATGTAAGTTTTACACCAAGTCTCTGTAATGCAGTTCATGTACTTTCTGGTTAAGAAATGTTTTTCAGTGACTGTATAATTTAATCCGTCTTGATCCGAAAACTTCTACGTTTATAATGTTTACAGTAGTGAGACGTGTTTTGTGAGTCGTTTAATTATTGAATACCGTAAGTCACGAGCCATATCACCACTATGAACCAAAAGTCATGTAACCATTGTGAAGCATGAATCACATCACTATTGCGTGCCTATAGCCATCTATGTCATATAATTACTGTGTAATGTGAGCCTGTTAATTATTGTGTGAAAATTTATGACAGTATGACTGGCACCCTTCCTTATCTTATCCTTGTTTACTCGTGGGGTCTGCGTGTGATTGAGAAGTGTGTATGTGACTAAAGGGTCTGTGCGTGATTAAGACGTTTGTACATGATTGATGCCTCAATTTTAGACGGCATGAGACTCGAGTAGCAACCCAAGAATGGACCAAGAGGCGCGTTGTTTTTGGCATGTTCTATTCTATTCTATTTTATTCTATTCTATCCTAGAACTACAGTGTTCTTTATTCCTCGCCAAATTGCGTTCTATTCTGTATAAATGTTCAGTTGCTCACAAATTCGTCCCTGAAAAGCAAAAATAGTAATCAAAAACCAATTAGCTTATCGTATGATTCAAATATTGTTATTCTAACGTATTCGTACTTCTCTGTTATAGCCGTGTAATGTCAGACATATTCACGTGCATTTTGGCAGAAAATGAATTAAAACAGTTGTAACTGTTCACAAAACACACAGTCTTTTTAGAACATGTCTTGCAAAATCTGCATAGTGTGACCTCATGTATAAGAATTATATTGAAGAAGTTTCTATGTGATTCCTCTTTTTGTGTTTGTAACTCCCAGTCAGTGTTGAAAAACTCAAAGAAAATTAGAAAACAGCTAGTTAGAACTATTCTACATCACAGATTAGAGCTGAATCTCTTTTATGTATCTTCAGAGCACGATTGTCATGTGAAAAAGATCTTCCGACAAAAAATGAAGCAAGAAGTGATGTAATTAAACTGAATGAAAGAGCGAAGACGGGCTTCAGGATTAGTTCTTTCATGCTCTGAAGGTTCCACAGAGGCAGGTTATGCGCTGACTGGAGAGACAGGATCTTTTAATGAGTGCGACCAGTTGAAGGGGTAATGAGTGACACCTCCATTTGTACTCTTCAGGCTCTCGCTCTGAAGCCCAGACTTCGAAGCTAACTTTGGCTAGAGGACCTTGGCTCAGTGACGTTGTCATACACACCGCCTTGTTCAGGTTTAAACTGATGCTGAGAATTCATTAGAGCATACATGCATGTATGCTATATACTTGCTAAGAACATTCAGAATGTTTATATTTGAGATTTCACTAAAAATTAATTAGTGAGTATCAAAAATGTAGGATTATCAACGTTAGAAAGATTCGAAACGTTTGAAAAACTCGCTGCAAAAATTAAGAATTTTTAAACTTATGCTGAAAATTGAAAAGCTAACATAACCAAACCAGGTTTGAGATCATTATGATTCTATCAAACTGTTGCAGAAATATTTTATAATTCAGTGTTTGAAGCCGTAATGCACATACACTCACACAAATTATTTATTGAATTGTAACTTGAAAAAACTGTCTTTTACGAAAAGATGTAAAATGTGTAAGAATTACTCCATCTATGGGCATTCATTTCGTTTTACTATAAATCGAGACTCATAACTAAGCAGTAATAATTTTACACTCGTTCGATGCAAAATAGCATTGCAGTATTTACAATCAAGGCAATTTTATATTTAATTTTATATATAGAATTACCTACGTTTAAAAGAGTGTTTAGGTGATTAAAGTGTCTTTACATAAGTGATTTAAATACATGTTATGAGAAGTCATGACTGTCACTTTATGAATATTAGACACTTATTTCAAAGTTTTATTATCTAGTAATTAATTTAAAGTTTCCAAAGTAATTGGTAGAAATAACAGTACGGTGAGATTTTCTGTCTTTCTGTTCCACGAGGCTGCGACAGAAATTGTGTCATGTGAAGTCATGTGTACATGTGATGAACTGCAACAAGTCTAGGGCAAATATAATGTTAAATTTCGTCTAGATATTGAAATAAGCTTCCGGACCTAAGGTATGCGTTTCTTTGAGCATTATCTCCCCTGAACTCGAAATAATTTTAAATGCTTCATTTAAAGTGAACTACTGAAAAATAATTTTATTGTTGAGTCAAACCATTTAACAAGAAATGGAGGTAAGGAAACCTAACTTTTGCTTCTCAGATAATGTTTTGCGTTTGACAATATGAGTACAACAAATTATGCTCATTTCTCTGACACGAGTGAACTGTCTGTGCATTTTTAAACAAATCTAGAAAAAGCATTTAAAAAAAATTAACACAAATATTGAATACTCACTGCGTTACAAATTTTAAAACAAACTGATTGAACTATCGGCGAAATTCGATACACATCAAAATCAAGTATTTAATAGAGAAATGGATACAAAAATTTTATACTAACTGCACTAAAGATTAATAAAAACCGTAAGCACGACTCATGACGTACCAACAAAGTAACGCTGCAAACTAGCGAAAGCTGCCAAGCGATCGGTGCAGAATGATTTAAAGGAGGCCGCTTTGCAGTTATTCCCTGAGGTAACATTAGTAACCGTCAGGTTACAGCCCGAGCGCCACCTAAGCTTGAACTTAACATGAGTCTCCTAAAATCTTCCCGATCTATTCGATCGACATTCTCTTCTGCAGCGACAACACAAATCCTGTCATAAGAAAACCAAGAAAACAACATTCGTGATGCGCTAGGGAAAGAATGTTAGCGGTAAATAAGTAGTTCATGTGTTTGATCCTCTTGATCTATTTTGGGATTGGCACTAATGTCAGTTATATTATTATTATCATTATGGTTTAGCTGCTAATGAAATTTCCACAATACATAGCAGTTAAGATATAAGTTCACTCGAGTTGTCCATTTATTACATTACATATGCACTGTGAGCGTTCTTTTAACAGCTATAACAGACGCAACAGCGGGTCAAACGCATAAATAGTCCTAATATTTTTATAAATAGGAACGAATTCTAAGGTAAAATTGTTCCTGTGATGGTATTAGGATTGGTTTGTTTTATTTACTTCACTATTTAATTAATGCTTCTTAAGGTAGACAATTAAGTGAAACCATGTAAAATTGAGGATATTTGTGAAGTAATGACATAAAATTAATGTTCAAATTAGCATCGATATTATGTTCATTGTATCTTCTTTGTAGCTACGAACAGCAATTGTTTCGATTTTGGTTTTACAGTATGATCTACAGATAGTTGTATGAAAACAAGAATTCATTATATATATATATATATATATATATATATATATATATATATATATATATATATATATATATATTTAGCTGAATTGATTGAATGATTCCATGAAGTCCCTCTCTACGGCAAATAGAGATCCATGATGATTGAAATAATTTTCCTCTATTCCTGCACGCTCCTCCTCACCGTATTATGTACGTCATTTTATGTTTCTTGATTAGAGTGCTGTTTTTATTGTGCATACATCTTTTGGATCAGTATACTAGATACTCAATGAGACTATGATTTCCTCTTTTATTTGATATGTATCACTTTTTCAGCACTTTTAGATTGTATATAGTTAATTCGAAAAGAGAGTGAAATGTTTTTATTCAACCCATTATACTAGATGTCAACGTTATAGTTCTTACACACTAATACGAAAACAGCTGTGGCAAAATTCTTCACAAGTGTCTTACTTATCACAGCTGTCGCTGGTCAATAAAATTTCAGAAGTACATATTGTACTTGTCTCCCTAAGTTAATTTTGCGGATTTCCGCCTTTATACCACCGAGACAATTGCTTGTAGGTCAACCAGTCAATACAAGACGTTTGACTCACAAGTTTCTAAAGGATTCGAGACAATAGAAAAAAAATCTGAATTTAGGCCAAGTTTGTTTCGAACTGCAATCGTTGTCGACAGTTCGATTAGGTTCTCTCTTTTCACAAAGATAAATGTTGTAAAACTTTGTGGTGCATATCGGGGCGCATGCAAGCGTGTCCAGACGTACGTTTATGGTCACGCATGCGTGAAGTTTTCACGACTGAAACGCACAGTAGAACGCGAACAAATTGCATCTCATTTGTCAAAATTGTCACCATTCGTGTGTTAGAGAACACACTTTCAGTGAATAATGGTCTGAAAGCCTATGGAACAGTAAAGAAGACTTCGGCAAAAGGGTAACAAAACATTTTTATTCGTTTTGAGCACATTTGTCTGGCAGTCGTTAAGTAACATTATGAAACGGAGTAAAAAATATTATGGACTCTCATTTGCGTGCATTTTATGAAAGCTATTTTTGATACAAGAGTGAAATTATCTTATGAAGCGTACAAACGAAGCTGTTGCAAGATACATTTCAAATATAAGATATCGAGCGAAATCAACCGAAATATATTTCACCAGTTTAACAACGTTAAAAGTTTTTTTAAATATTGAGTTTTAAAAGTGCTTCTACCTGCACTAAGTTGTGATAACTTGACTAACAGATTATTTTCCATATAGAAGAAACCAATGAATTTAGGCTAGTGAGAGCACAGTGTTGCTGTAGCAGAACTATTAAGCAAATAAAAATGGTTAAAACTTTGAAGCATGTAATGTGAAACTGCACTTCCATTAACTCCTGAGTACTAAGCCGTTAATCTTATATCGCAATTTGAGCTGTGATTATATCATGACTAATTTCACACTCATCAATTGTGTAAAATAAAACAAACCGCGGTATGACTTGGAACTCAGAATGGTCTGCCTAAACTACAAATTTATGGTCATTTGCTAGGCAAGAAAAGGGCCTTTGAATCAATAACTCACTCTTTTCATTGCTACCACAAACTCCACACTGGTACTCTCTAACACGGAGCTTGCTGAGGCCTGTGTTACAGCCAGTGTTATAAATAAAGCTAATTATAGACGGTGTCGAACTTCACCGCATAGATCATTGTAAAGACCGCTGTTTATTTTTAATGGCTTTAAATTTGTGTCGATTTATTAAGTGTTGTCAACCTTGCTTTCAGTTGGCATGTCCTGGAGACCGCGTCTAAAATGTTGTTATTTTGTTGGTAAAGGCGCTAAAAAGATTGACCAACCTCCCGCAAACCTTTCAAAGACTTGATAAATAAGTTTGCAGTCTAATATTTTACCAAAGATTATTCTTCACTTAATTACAAAGTACATTGACTAGTATTCCTATACGTGGAGGAAAAATACCATCATCATCAAAATTACACAAGATTCCTAGCCATGGCATTTTAAAATTTACAATCATTCGTTATTATGATAATGGTGTTAAAATATAGGAATACTAATTCAATTCGAATCGTCTAGCCACCCATACAATATCCACACACACACTTGCTAGGTATTATACATGGCTATTACTCACTTCCCCATTCTTTTTTATTCCAATTTCATTTTCAAATCGATAACAGTATCTCACTTTTTTAATTTTTATTGTGAATCTAAAAAGTGAATGACAGGATGTTACTGACAGGAAGGATATAATTCAATACGTCAGTTCTGAAGCCTGTTTCTTTTCATGGAGATCCCGTATCATTAGGATAATTTTGAGACTCCATTTCCTGCGTTATATTGACAGAAAAGATTTTCGGTTTACCCATTTATTATTGCAGGTTGTAAACAAATGTTCCCAGATTTAATTCGATTTTCAAAATGATTTATTGAACAGTTTTGCAGTGGTTGTCAAACTTTTTCATCTAATTTTTTACAGGTTATCATTTGTCTTGTTAGAGGTAGCATGATTCCATTTGTACCGAATGATAAGCGACATATAGCAGCAATTATGGTCCTCACACAACACCTTGTGAGTCAAAAGTGCGTAAAAATTGACTTAGAAATTTTCTGAATGGTATCTTGCTTCTAATTTATGTTATTATTAACAAGAACAAGTGATGGTGTGATACGAGTATAACAAAATATATATGTCCTCCTTTTTCTGACATGTGACTGAACGCAAGAGATTTTATGACTATAAATATTTGTGCTAACTATGCTATAACTGAATTTAATTAATATAACTGTTCTTTTATTAATTTTAATCATATACTTTGAAATTTTATTATTTACATCAAAGTATTTATCCGTGTATATGCATTTTTTACCAAGATTCAACACCTTATTTCAGTGCCAGTGTATTAAATACGTACCAGCTTTATCAGAAATGTACAAACAACGAATATCTTAGCTGAACCAAATAAAACTAAGCTCACTGGATGATCCTATCATTGGGTCCGATGTATATTGCTTATGTTACTAGAACTAGAGGCTGGAGATACCAGCTCTGAGTTCCATTGTTACGATACATGGTGCAACTTGTACCAATTTATAACGAGTCTCAGAATCATAGATCAGGACTAAGATTAGTGGCTTCAGTGTCCCTCAAAGACCTGCAAACATGTATTGATGAGTGTGTTATCTTTTGCATAACATAGCATTAAACACTTTCGCTTGGTATTGTCTCGTTCCTAACAATTCCGAAGAATGGTCTCTGTGTGTGACGCAGATTGCAGCTGCAGATGGAGTGTACATTCCTGTTCGGTCTTTTTGGTGGAATAGAAATAAGAGTCATAATGTAAGGTTCAGTCACTAAATTTCTTGAACTTAGTGAACTGTGTTGATGGAAAGAGATTTGTGAATAAGTTAGCATTTATACGCAACTAGTTTGTTTTTTGATTGTGTTTTCAGCATTTCATACGTAATAAAAAGACAAGAGTTCTGGGGTTATTTTGAATAATAAGTATATTTCATCTTCCAGGTACAGTAAATTCCAACGGGGAAACAAAACGTCAACGAACTTCTTACACTCGCTACCAGACGCTGGAGCTGGAGAAGGAGTTTCACTTCAACCGTTACCTCACAAGGCGACGAAGGATAGAAATTGCACACGCTCTTTGTCTCACAGAACGACAAATCAAAATCTGGTTCCAAAATAGGAGGATGAAATGGAAGAAAGAACATAAAATGGCTAGTATGAATGCTGGCATGGGAATGCATCCACAAGCATACCATCAGATGCACCATCACATGATGCAGCAACATCACTTCCACCCTCACCTCGCTGAATTGGACACCAAAGCCTACTACTAGGTGAGGGTTGCATGCGTTTATCTTTTTTTAAATACTAACATTCAACAAAAATTGATACAGTAATGTAAGCATTATTTCATGGTGAGTTTTTCCTACTTAAACTTCGATTAAGAATTCAGGTAAGAGCACTTCAGTGGACAGTATTGGCATAATCCATGTCTTAATCATTTTCTAAGTGAAAGCAGTGTATCCTAGATTAATACAAAAATGCATAAACATGTTTTCAGTTTTATCTTTCAAATGAAATGTTATTTTATTTAATTGCTTCACATTCACGTTATTATGTTAAATAACCCGATCACAGGAACAATTTTGAAAATAAGTTACAGGTATCAAATTCACAATTATAATGACCAGCGAACAATTAGAGATAACATAGCTCAAAAATTAGAAAAGAATGATCACACGATGGTAATGGATGGAATTTAAAGGTGAGAATCACCTTTATTGTTCACTTATCCTTTCGTTTCAATTAATTTATTGAACAAAAATAAAATAACGATTCACGAATGCGCTACGGACATTTGTAGGGCTAACCTTTGCAGGAAATTGTAAAAGTTTGGTTTACAT
>VCRD01001133.1:91522-142464 GCA_006783055.1 Trinorchestia longiramus
TATATATATATATATATATATATATATATATATATATATATATATATATATATATATATTGAAAGTTGAACCAATCCTGAAGCTGACAACCTCCCGAGTAGGCACTTCTGAAACTGCAAAGAATTAAAAAGAAATTATCTTCATCGAACGCAAGACACTTATGGTTGTAGAGAAGGTGGGACACTTTTGACACTGCATGAAATTAAAATGGAATTATCTTCATCGAACGCTAGACACTTATGGTTGAAGGGAAGATAGGACACTTCTGACACTGCATGAAATTAAAATAGAATTATCTTCATCGAACCCAAGACACTTATGGGTACAGAGAAGATAGGACACTTCTGACACTGCATGAAATTAAAATGGAATTATCTTCATCGAACGCAAGACACTTATGGTTGCAGAGAAGATAGAACTTGGCAGGAGCTCCAGTGAGGTTCATGCGAGAAAGGAAAGAGTCAGGAGGGAGAGGTTCGGTGCACACGGTTGTCTGAAGTGACGTTGACAGATGCAGACAGGACGCCGGCTCCCTCCTTTCCTACTCCTCCAGTTACCGTTCCTTTGACTTCCTTTCGCGACATTCTCCAAATTTAATGTATTCAAATAATGAGCTATACGTGTACGTGCTAGTTAGATGATTCGTTAATATTTCTGGCGAGTAAGTCCCTCGTAAAGCTGATTCCCTAGAGACTTGTGAATTAGGACGTGAAGCCATAATTACAAGATTAGTGAGAAGCAATCATGGTTTTAAGTAACTATTACATAGCATGAGGGAAGCGTTAGGACAATAAATATGCTTATAGTGACGGCTTCTATACCTACGGCAAAATTGGATGAGAACGGCTTTATTCATGGTATTTTAATTTTTAAAATTCAAATCTACGTATATTGAAATATAATTTGAACCTGTTAAAATTGCACATTATTTGCCTCACGTACGGAAGTTTCTGTTTAGTTCTTATTTTTATCAAATGTAAATTAGGTGAATTTAATGCAGGAAAATAGAGCAGCTCTAATGCAAATCAGAGACTCAGGGAAGGCTGTGACAACTTTTTGAATTATAATTGCAAATTGCACACTTATTTTCTACTTAAGGATAACAAAACTGACAAAACTAAGATGAGTATTGTCGATTTCATTTGTATTTCCATTACGAGTGAGCACAGTGAAACAACCTGTGTTCTAGAAAGTAAAAGCACAATCATCTTACTGGTAAACGTGATAGAAGATTTTGCTCGGTTCTTGTAAGAACGTGGATTAAATACAACAATTTTTTACCTGATTTCATTGTGTAGTGCAAGCTAATTTACTAGATATGTTTGTAGGTCGAAATTTGGCTTTCAATCTCCACATCAGTCAAATTTCAATGCTTGATTTATACGTGTTTACTGAAGCTGGCCATAAACATTCGATTGAGACTGATGTATTGAATCTGAACCAAATTCATACCCGAGAAAAAACTTGAGTTGTGAAAAACATGGCCATAATTATACGTGAAAATCAAATCGTGTGCAGAGTAAATTGTTTAGAGTTTTTTACAGCATCATTCGTCAATAAAAACAGTTATCGGTTTGATGAATGCAGTGAAATTCGGCAGAATTATCTTAATCTAGCTTTTAAAGTATTCAGTACAGAATACTCAGCAGCTTCCGTGAGATTTTGATGCTAATAAAACGACGCTGAGTGTAGATGGAGTTACTTGTGTCAAGTAATTTCTTTTCGATTTTTTGTACCGTTAGCTCTTGAATTCAGAGTGCTATCTGTGTGTTTTACAAGTTCGAAAATCAGTTTTAATGTTCATCATTGTTTTCAACTGGATAATTTACTCGGGTTTCAGATTTCACAGAAAGTTCAAACTTCCAAATACTGAAAATTCAGCAACCTCATTATAAGAATTAATACTTCCTTAATTCAATTGAAACCTTGTATATAATCAAACACTCAAACTTCAATAACAATTCAACCTCATAATAACAATCTATAATTTAAAAAAAATTGTAAGTTTCTTTTCTCACCTAAGCAGTTTTGAAGATTATTCCACTGAGTACAACTGTGTTGTGAATGAATAATAGCATAAATTAGGTATCTGGCAAGTTTTAATTCCCATATTATGTTTACACGCCAACGACACTCACAATATTTAGTATACAGAATTTAGGTAGTGAACTTCAAAATTTCAGTACTGATTCGTATCCCATTTTCTTCTTAGTGAATTGGAATGGCGAATAAAAATTAAATATTACATACCTTTCTAAGTTTATGGACTGAGTTTAAAATGAAATTTGAATGTACCTCTGGTTCGACCAATAATTTCAGAGCATATACAATTAAAACCATGAATTATTGTAGAATTCAGCTTCGTTCAAATTTATTTAGTTCGAAATTTACTTTTTGCTGTCGATAGCTTTGGATGGGTGCAGTGCGAAGTATCTGTGCTAAATAAATCTAATAAGACATAAAAAAGATTGCCATAGGCTAAAATTTTCAATTTATTTCTGGCAGTGGGCATAACTTTTTTCGAGTAAGGAAACTTTCATCTGTAGGTTTGAAATACATTCATGAATTTCACAATACTTTGTGGAGCTATATCTCCTAAATTTCACAACCAAGCATTATGAATTAAAAGAAAATAGTGATTTTAAGATTTTCACAGAGAAAAGTTAATCCAGTGGCGTTGTATTGAGGGACATCGTAAGCAAATTTCCCCTTGTTTTTAAACCTGTTTGCAATCTCTTAAATGCAGTCATTCTTTCCTTTCATTTTCAAACGTGTGTTTTTGTTAAAGAATCTTGTTGCTTGGTTTGTTCAGAACTTTGTGCAGCATATTCAAGTCTCCCAACCATAAATTATCAGCGTTGGCCCATACTGAAGTCCGTGATTAAGAGTTTGATACCTTGATAACCAGAGAACTTGGTATCATCAAACCCCATCTCACGGCTGTGAATTTTGTAGTTTCTCCAATATATCACAAACTCACACTTTCAATATCAAAATCCAATCCTTAGACGATATAATGATTATGATTTCACGCGCAGTTTATTCATATGAAGAGAACATGAACTCTGTTTTGAATCTCAAAGTTCTCATTGAAAATGTTTCCGAAAGAATACTGCCGTAAAATAACTGATAAACTGTTAAATACTTGTTCTAAAAAACATTGCAATATTGCAAATTATTTCAAGATCTTTGTATGCTCTGAATAACCAACATATCTATGAGGAAGACCTCATTACAATTTTTCCTTCACCGTTAATCCCCTAAGAAAAAAGTCATGACTGCATTTCAACCATTGCTCTCGGCAAACCACTAAGCAACCATCACATCAAAGCAACCTTTCGCATCAACCATTCATTACATACAATTTCATCATGAGTATATTCGTCAGGAGATTTTCATTCATCACTGTGCGGGCAGGAGCCATTTTTCTTGCAAGTTCGTATCTAAGTCATCATTGTTTCATATAACATCATCGGTGATTAATCTTAGGCGCTGTCATTTATCCTTTGTAGAGGGAGACTGACATAATTATAGGGGACAAGAGACCAGGGCATGGGGGAGATGCGCACAGGACGGCACTAATCCATCATGAGCGAGAGGCAGCCTGAGGTTTCCAGTACCCCGAGTCCAAGGCAACTGCGTCTGGAAGTCTCACTGGAAGCCTCGACTCAAACTTTCGAAATGGATTTGAGACTCTCGATACCCTCTTTAAATTCCAAATGATAATTAAATCAAGTACGCTTCATTTCTTATATAGATATATAGACAGTTTTTCTAGGGAGAGGTTGCCTGAGACTTCCAATACCCTGCTTCCAGAGCAACTGCGTCGGGACGTCTCAACTCAAATTTTTAGGATGGAATTGTGGCTTTAGGTGCCCTCTTTAACACCAGAAAGACTAATATATGCAAATAGCATCGAAGTGTGGGCCTGACAGGCCTTGTAACTTTTTCTGTATATGTGAAATTCTATATTTACAGAACTTGAAGTTAGCGATGTTATTGATAAGTTTCGAATGAAGGTGTTTCATTCCAACAAAATCAAACTTCAATTTAATCTTCATTGGAAACGGATGTCGTAAGCCCGATGGTCGTTCTGAAGTTTAATTCTGAATTGTGACCACGTAAACTACGGATGCTCACTCTCTCTCTCTCTTTCCTTATTTATCTTATTCATAGATGCCCTTCCTATTCTAGACTTCTTTGCTAAGCGTTCGTTATCAGATTAACCGTGGTTGTCTTCAATTATTGTCTAAAGTAGTATTTAATATACATACGGTAATTGACGGGAGTGTAGCGTAATTCTATTGATCCAGCACTGATGTTAGACTGGACACTGGCTACATAAATCATACTGTAGGAAATTGAGCAATAATGTGCTTTGATGATCATATTATTATGAACGACATGAACGCTCTGAGGTGTTGTATAAAATGGAATATATATATATATATATATATATATATATATATATATATATATATATATATATATATATATATATATATATATATATATATATATATATATATATATGCATGTATTATTGTCCTATGAAGTTTGATATTTTAATTCATTTGTTGTGATTAATTAACTCGCCAGAAAATATATGTTTAGCAATGTATCACAGGTAGGGCACGTTCATTAATTCAGAAAACACATAAAATTGGAATAATTCGTTTAGCTCAAATAGCTGATCATACACACCTGGCTCATAAGCTACTAGTTACTTAAACAAATTGGGGTGCATTTAGTTTTTTGTGACGCAACTTCTCGAGACATGAAACGATATAAAATAAGACCCAGAAATAAATGAGCGAATTTATGAGACTTGAAAGGAATAATGAAGTTGTTGTCTGTGTGTGCACTAAATGCAGAGTTTAAAGGCATCCAATTTATCTTCAATCTCTTGACTTTAGGTAGTTTAGTATCTTTTAATTTTTTGATGGTTTCAGTGGTTGAGAAATTGTTCCTAATATTATCACCAATTCGGTAAAATGAATTCAGGGAACAAATTGCCGTAATGTTCTTAGGATCTATCGCTTCAGTTTTATTTTCGTTTTTCCGGTTTTAATATTTTATTCATAAAGTCATAAAATTCAACAATTGTTGTACGGTAAAATTATACTAATTTATCAGTCTAAAAATCCTGCATTAACCTTAAATAACCCTCCTGAAAATTGGTTCTAAAACTGTAATTGCTGAATTAGAACTAGTAATTTCAAACAAATTTTAAATGTAGATCTTCAAGATATTCAACTGATATTGAAAACATTCAAGACATTGGATAGGGAAAACAATACAGGCATATGAAGAAGCATCGCACACTTATTGCGACACTATATCTATAACAACTTGAATTTTGCAATGAAAAACCTGTGATGTATTCAGGAACGCAAATATCCTATTAATTTTAATAGAATAACTATTCAAAGTAGATTTAAAACAATCTCGTCAAATAAATTAACGGACTTTTTATGATACGATAAAAATCTTTAAAAAATGCCAATGAGATTATGCATGAGCTCACTGAAAACGCTGATTCAATTTTGATAGTGCATAAGTACCCACAAAATGGCACCCAATGAATCTTGGAGTTCATCCATCATAAGATGACAGGAGAGGCGGTCTAGTGAATACACCATACCCTGTCCCACCCCCTGTCTACTGGCCCACGCTTGCACTCCTACCCTCCAACCTACGAGCCCGAAACTCTTCATTAGCAACCGAAGATTAATCGATCTCCACTCTGGGATTCATAATGACGTTTGCTGGCACAGCGGCCATTGTTGAGCTTTCGCAGACAACCTCCAGCATTTTCTTTTCAGGGGCCGCTAGAAAAATGGGCATAAAGTTTAAAGCCATTAAGATTGTCTGGTTCTCTGTTTTTCTGTAGCTTATATACGAGGTTCATGGTATATACTTTGACAGACAGGCTGAAGTTTCATAGAATTTTTGCATGTTTTCATTATGAGGCTTTAAAAAAACGTATGACATGAATTCAAAAAGAGGGGCGATGTAGATTTCATTTTTAAATGATTTATCTAATTCATTTTGTATGAAAAATATAGTCTATAAATTTACTATGTTTTGCAAGAAATCCCCAGCAGTGCTCACATCGATTACTGTAATTTTCAAACTACTTAAAAATAGGTCAAAAGAATTAAACTTGAATCTTTCAGTAAGAAAATTAAATGCAGTATCAGCTATCTTTATAGACCTACTTATAATGTGCGATAATGTCACCCAAATTGAAATGCTTTAAACAAATCTTCTAGTTAAGGAAAATAGTACCGTTTATATGCCTTGATTCTCTTCTCTTCGTCCCGATGTCTCCAAGAATTAATCACTTATCACTGATTCGCTTCGAAGTTAATAATAAACTCTCATTTTCTAATACTCTCTCGGAATATTATCATCGAACTAGTAATTATAATTTCTGTTTTATTAAAATTGTTCAATAGGATTTTGTGGAGAAATCATTCAATTTTTCTCAGCATTGGCTTCGTGTATTTCAACAATCTGAGTTTATCCAATTTGCATTCTATTTACATTTTGGATAGAAAAACAGACATGATGTTGTTCCCTAACAGGTGATTACATCGGTTTCATTAAGCATTCCAGCTGTTGCAATTTTACTTAGATCTCATGAGAAACAATCATTTCATGTAATATTTACAAAAATAGTACAATTACTTACACTAAATATTTCGAGTAAAGAATGTTATTATCAAAATAGAAGAAACATCCACGTATTTGTTGACAAATAACTAGTCTTCGATAAGTGAATTTCAAGTCATTGAATTGTTTTCTAGAATTGCATGTCCAATCCCAAAAATAAAATAAAATATAATTCGATAATAGAATTGCGGCCTCAGAGTATTGAACCAAACAGTAAGATATCAACAAATCGACTAGCACGATATTGGTAACTCGTACAAAGTCACCGACACACCAGGGGATACATGAATATCCTTATGTCTGCATTACAATGCGCGACGAAATTAATGTTGCAAATGATGAATGAGCTTTTGGTTGCACGAATACCATGGGCTTCATTCGGAATATTAATGGAAATTTGACGGCCGGGAATTGTTCCTGCGTACTATAAAAACTCCATTGATTTATGGACTTTTTTATTGAAAAGACTAGCAGCGGAGTCAAGTCTTCATTTCGAAACATAATTCGACAATTGCAGTATTTGAAGTTAACCTATGTCAAAAATCTCTTTTGAATGGAAATAGCAGCGCAAATGCTATCAAACACAATAATTGTACAAAATACGAGCAGATACTCACAAATACAAGGTTATAAAAAGTAATTTATAGATGCAGCTGTTAGTTTAGAACCTTTCAATGCCAGAAGAAGTTACAGAGGGTAATATTATACTTTACAATTCATTCAGTAGGTGTCCTAATGTGACTCTAAATACTCAGATTTTAGTTTTTTCACAAAACAATGCTGTTTCTGGTCTAGGAAACGGCTGCAAAACATGTTTTTTTAAATGTTTCTGTTCATGCTATCAACGAAGGTAAACGAGATTTTTTAACTTTACCAGCTTCTAAATGCACCAAGATGCTTACGATACGCTGAATCAATCTTATAAACTCTTTTAGTTGTATGTTTAGATGGCGGATCATTTAAGCATGCATAGAACTTGTATTTTCCAGTTTCATTTTAAAAATAAATCCAAGGGACCCCATATTGGCAACTGGAACGTTAAAGATCAATGGCCTTATTTTTGTGCGTTTTCTTCGTCTCTGGACTAAAATTAATGATGGAGCTCAGTCAGGTTAGAAATACAGTGTAGATAAGTCTCGATTGCTGAGGATAATACACGGCTTAATGATCTTGGTGGCACACCCTAGACCCTGGTGCTGGTCCCAGATTGAGACGTCACGGCAAACAAAATGAAAAGTGGACGATGAACCACGAAATAGAAGGAACATCTCGAAATTATAACGCACAACTACAAATTTCATGGAACTTCTTCGTATCGAAGATTATCTTGGAATAATGTGGAAAGACTTCAAAATCAAGGAACATTTTTAAATTTTGGTAAAATGTATAAAATTATGAGCAACTACTTCACTCATGAGAGACAACTTCAAAATATAAAGAAAAATATTGATTATGAACAATAAAATATGAGGAACAACTTTAAACAACTTCAAAATATAAGGAGCGGCTTTAAAATATAAACAACTGAACAAGTTGGAAAAGGATTAAAATCATTATAATACCTAGAATTTGGATAGACATATCCTAGATAAAAAGTTTATGAGTTAAGAATAATAATATCAAAGTGGGACAGTTTGAAAATAGAAATGATACTCTCAAAATAATACTGAAGTAAAAAATCGGACACTCAATCATAACCCCTGCAAAAAATCCCAAACTAAGTAGAGAACCGCATCAAAATAAGTGTAAGGCATTCAAAATAAGTCATGATAGTTGAAGAGCTATTCATAATTCGTTTTGTATGAAAAAAAAGACTTTTAGTTCACATTGTTACATGGATAAATATTGAATATCCAGGTCCTGTGTGACGAAGCACAAGTTAATTTTTTTATAATTCTTCAGAAATAGTTCATTTGCCCATGTGTCACTCAGAGAAAACATGATGAAAAATTGAGAAATTTTTATATTAATTATCTCATGTTCTCTTTAGAAAATGTGTATCAGTCAGTCAAATGCAACATAAAAAAGGGTTTGAAATTGAATATTTCAGTAAATGTAAGAACAATTTACAAAAATTCCTTGCTTTTCATTACCAAATTCTCCTATTTGTACTTAAAAAACAAATAATGAAGACTCCGAGAAAAGATGTCATGTGACGCAGATTTTAAAGAAGAAATTGTTCATTCTCAGGAAGTTGTAGTCTTCAGTACAGAATAGATACATAACAAATAGTACGCTGTTCGTCATCTTTTTATGTTCAAAGATGATTCATTTATCAGTGCATTGAATCAAGCAAGCACTACACAAAATGACATTGTTATTTCATGCTTCTAAGCCTTTCTAACCTCAGCTGTATTGTGCAAAAACTGGACGGAATCCAGCATGCACCACCGTCTGGTTTGATCGATTCCTAAATTAAGTTGTATTCATGTGACCACAAATGGCACTGACAGCATCTACAAAAAGGTGTAATTTATCAGTGACAACTCTATTTTCATAAGCAAGAGCACAAAGTATTTCGACATTTATTTGGATACCATTAATTTCGAGTGAGAGGTAGGAAGGAAGGACGGCTGAGTAATCGACCTAGAATAGACGGGAGGCAAAAGAACGCCAGGAGGAGAAGGAGAAGACCATCATTCCAATCCCTCGTCAAAAAGGAACGAGTGCATTGCCCAAAGTAAAGTAAAATAATTGCGATTGCCAACCTCGATTTAAAAATGGTTGTTGTTGTTTTAATCTTGCAGCTGTAATAATGTTGTAATGAGAGTATGAAAGCAGATACAGTGAAGTAATGAACCAATTCTCCGTCAAAAGCTTCGAACATTACGCTCCTGAGAGAACTTTGTCATTGCTTCCTAAATATACCTGAGCATGTGCACGAGGAATATTTATTGTAAATTCAAATGTAATGCGAGTATCTGTGCGCTAGAATATAATGATGCCTCTATATACAGATTCAAATGTGGTATTTCCTCGAAGAATTGACATGCATGCCGTGATGCTGTCTTCATTAGCCTTTATTGGCTCTATGTCACAAAATTCTGGCTTACATTCTGAAAAAATTACCATGCTCGGTATTAAGTAGAGAACATTATTGACAGTAGGTAATGAACCGTTTCCTCGGGAAGAAAATAAAAATAGGACTGCACCGAAAAAATAGGAATGAAAAAGGATCCTGTTTCTCCATTTCTGTTTATAAAGATCTTAAACGGTATTTTAGTATTCATATTTGCATGATCATGAGTAAATATCTAAATGTATTTAACCCTGATCATGTTATTTTTCCTATTTCTGTTCTTTATGACTTGTCCTCGTCCATTTTCAATTTTTTAGTTCTTCACTGGGTCTTCAATAGCGTCAACTGGGCGATTGCAATAATCCAGAACTCCATTTTTCTGCATAATTTGAGATTAAATTTAGAATACTTTGTTAATCAATACTCATTACAATAGAAATATTATTGCCTATTAGAAACTGACATAATGGACTTGTGTTATAACTCGTTTTTATGAAGAAAATTAGAAAGAGGAAGTTCCCTGCCTCAGAACAATCAACTACTTAAAAAATGAAAACTAACTGACGATATGAACAAAAGAAAGCTTAAATCCTCATGCAAAATTCAACAATAATATAAAGTTTTGCACAAATTTGTACTATTGGACTATTTCACTTTTGCGTATTTTTTCTTATGCTCTCAACCCTCAAGTTTTCAAATTTGAAAGCATTTAATTCAATCAAAAATGAAGAAAATTTAAAATTCACCTTCAAGATCAAGAATCTCGTACTGAGATTTTTTCTTTGTGCACTTGGAACTGACAGTTGTTGGTGTCACGCACCTCTGACATGTGGTCCATTTGTTTGGAGGTTGAAGTGCGGTTGCGGTTCGTGAAAAACCAAGGACGGCCTTGCGGATACGAGGATAGTTCTTCAATCTGCTCCACTTTCTGAAATTGGATTTAGGAGAACTTCTATCGCTTGAAATCCGATTTAACAAATCAATCAATGAGATAAAACTTTAAAAAAACGAGTTATAAGACAAGGAATACTTCTACGTGACACACTAATTGGGAAAAATGCATAAACAAGCAAATCCAATTGAAAAAGGAAACAATAACTTAAAATGAAGGGCCTAATTCTTGTTTCGCACCAGCCTAATGCATACTTATAGCTGTGTTTACAACTTATTTGTTAAGGAAAATGTAATTTTCTAGGATTCAATGCACTTTGGGAGCAGCAATAGTTTCTAAAAAATATTTATTATGTACAAATGAAAGTTTACTCAACTGCCAAGTCAAGTATGTTTTTTTCTCTCTACTTAGATTGTGAAATATGAACTCCAAATGCACCATTGATAAAAATATATTATACAACTCACGAAGAAACTTCAACTTTGAACACCTCCATGAATGAGTATCAGCTGCACAATATTAGTTCTGGAGGAATTAAAATGTATTTTTTAACTGATGAATCTCACTGCAGAAACACACTACTTCTGGAAAGAGTTTCTTAGCGTTTGAAAATTATGTTAAGAAACTGCATTTTCACAAAGGTGTATGGATGTGTTGTATGGGATAAATCCGGAAAAGAATAGAAATCAGCCCAAAATTTTAAAGCATTTTGTCAGTTTCAACTTTAAACCTGTGTACGTTAGAACTCTTAGTATATGATGTAATAAAGTACGATATTTAAGAATTCATTTAGCACGAATAAATAAATAAACAACACTATATAATGAAACGTCAGGTGTCTCCATAAAAAAAATAAATTTCTATATTTTTTTGCGTAATTTCTCATATGTTATTACAATGGGAGATTCCCTTAAATACTGATAGTTAAATCCATAGACTTTCTGATTAGGTCTGAGAATCTGTTGCTTTAAGTTCTTCCTTCGAATGCATGATATTAAAACCCGTTATTTTTAACGGGCATACACACTAGTAAATAAATAAATAGCAATTGAGCTTTAAAAAACACCAAATTCTAATTTATCAATTTCTCCAATAAAAAAATTCAACAGATAATCCAAAGATGAATTATTTTTTTACTGGGCATTGAATAACTTACGTCATATTAAAGGATAAAAATCCATCGCGGTAACATATACTCGTTACCTTTACACAACTTTTAACGTCATTTCTAAGCAATCTTGGTTTCATATTTCCACTCGTTGTTATCCTTGTACATTATCTGTTGATGAAACTCACATGCAGACTATTAGTCAGTTGATACGTGGACGATGTGAGTACGGTCAAGGGTAGGGTAGTCCCGATAACTTGGATGATAACATAGCTGCAAAAGTTCCAGAACTGTGAGCAGAATGTCCCAGCTTTACCGAACTTAGGAAAAAAACAGGCATAATTCAGAAAGATTTATTTGCGGAAAAAATACACTTTATACACCTAATATTAATTAAAATATTATTTTTTTCCAGGTTATTCCTTTCAGAAGGTCACCATCAACTCTTGAACATTAGCGGACTCTTATGACATTACTATGCAACATTTTAACACGTTGCCTCCGATTGCTTGACTGGTGTAAATCTTCACTTTGTGCGCATAATCACTAGAAGGATCTGAAAAAACTACAGAACCTAACCTAAGTGGTCCACATACGTACCACTTCGGAGTCAACGTGTTAAACGATATTTTAGGCCTGATAGCATTAATTCCTTGAGCTATGCAATCTTTGATTACCTGCAACGTTTTTGGGTGGTCTTGAAGCACAGCATCTTTCAAATGTCCCCAAAAACTTTTCAAGTTTTCTTCCGTTTTTTGGTAGCTAGGACACCCTGGGACACCCTACAAGTAATCGATTTTTAAAACTGAAAGCATGAGTACTCTTTTCTCACGTTCTTCTGTTATTCAGTGTTTATTAAATGTTGTTGATCCCTGTGTTTTAATTCACACACACACTCGTGCATTTGAGGCACATGAAGAGTATAAAATGATATCAACAATGAAAGAAAAGATTTGCATGACCTTATAACGGTGGTAGTGTAATACACTACGTGAACTAAGATTACAGCATTAGGCATTTTTCTCCCACCTCATATATAAGTCGTATCTAGTACTTTTTAAGGTCTATAATTTCTTGTTAGGGTATATAAACTCATTTAACTTAGAAACTTGAGGCGAAGATTTAAAGAATTCACACCAACTTGCATCGCCGGAAAATTGAATTACATATTTTTTCTTGATTCGTAAAAAACTCAAGTATCACCACAGCTGAAATATTTTTAAAAGTGTTACTACAAAGTAAAATGACGAGTATCATTTCTGCACAATGAACAGCTTGGTACACTTGTGTCATCTATTATTAATTCACTCACAAACTAATGCAAATATCACTACTCATAGTTTTCATTAAGTCCATTGGTCATCAACTGAACTCGTCGTTCAGCCTTGACCAAAGAGAAATTTCTTTCATCCAGTTTTTGTTCCTTTTAATTCATCGTAAACTACGCAGTAGATATCAATCTCAGCTTTGTACGAGACCATCTCTGTGTGTTATATCTTCTTTCTAGCTTGTACAATTATTTTACTACTACGTATATAAATTTTACTATCTATTTGTTTCAGTAACAGAAATTTCCATGCACAATGTGTAGAACTTTTTTAAGTAAAGAGTGTTACAAATGCCAGATGAATTTAAATGTTTGTGTTTTCAAACTTTGAAACTTTAAGAATAATCTTCGTAACTCGTAGAAATAAAATTTATCACTAGAAGTGTTAATGCATTACGTTAATAGTATCATAATATCATATAAAAGTGGCAGAATATCTGGATCAAAACTGTTGAATTTTTTTAGAAAGTTGTGTATGTTGTACATACACTAAACTACTGAACACCGTACACTAAGTCTACGGATATCTTTCCACATTTTTCAAAATATCGAATTTATTCACGTTAATTTTTGCGTACGCGGCTGAGAAAATATCGAAAGTTTCCAATCGAATAAAATTATAGATCACTGATCTGAAATTGGAAAAAATGAATTTTATGTTGCCATATGATAATAAACATTCCATCCTGGTAAAATACTTTCCTCTTCTGCCCAACAGAATTATTACAATTGACTCGAAGAAAGTTAATAGATATGTTCCACATGCACTCCCATATTTTCTTTCATTCCTATTCTTATTAGATTTCAGAATTTGAAGCTTGAGTTCTCTGATTAAGAGTGAGCAATTTATTTCATTCTAGCTAAGTTCAATGATTATCTCAAGCCAAAATATATTACAGGCATTTCTGTTTTATTGATTTGAGAACCTCGAAGGGAATAGCATAGTCTTTTCTTTGTTAGCTCCAACAGCTGAAAGGTAAAATTCAAAAGATGTTCTTCCCTCAAGAGTGAAAATGAACCCGAAGTTCCACTTCATTGCTGCTTACTGAAAGGAATACTAAACTATGGATTATTGAGTATTTAAATTGTGAATGGTGGATAAAATTAATGGGTATTTTAGTAAAAAAAATTTAATCAAATACAAAGATTTATCAGAAAATTCCATTCTATGTGGATTCGAATTTTATTTTATTTCCCAGCCATTTTCATAAGATTTCATTTTCATTGCATATGACTCATTTGTACCTACTGATGGTTTCCTTCAGAAATTTGCAACAAGAATTTATTATTTGAGAACATAGAAATTCATTTCCCTCATTTCGAATTTTTTTAATTTTCCACTACAAAATTACACTTCCAATATTTATAATTCGTAAGTTAACTTTGCTAGTGATCTGAGGCTATCAATCATCAATTATTTTCTATTTGGCTATTATATGTATGTATAGTGCAGTATCTAAACACTAGTTTACTTTCAGCATAGACTTCGACATGTCCCTTCTTGAATTATTCATCTATGACTCTTTCCAAGAGCTATTTGTGATGAAAATGCCGTTCATATGGAAGCGGCCATTGAATATTTTTCAGAAGCACAATGTGTTTTTATCGAGTAACTCTTCAAGCATTATTTTTGTTCATAGTTAATCATGTGTCAGACTACTATACATTATTACTTTAAAAATTCGTAGTTATTCGAGTGTCAAGCTACTGCACATTATTATTTTAAAAATTGTTCCCTGATAACTGGCTCACTAATATAAATGACTAGAAAGTCTGTCGTCTTTGAAGAGACGTGAAATAAATTATGTCGATTTTCCCCTTTCTTACTACTTGAATGACTACAGTTATGGCTTCCTTTAACTTGAAAAGTTTGATATACTCGTGGATCATCCATAATTGATTTTCCAGTCGAAAACAAATTAAATTGAATGCCTTTTCTTGTTTGTTTGTGGATTTTTGCAAACGAAAAAAAGTTATTTAAGCATCTCAGTTTCTTACTTTAAAAATATTTGGAAATTCATCATTTTTTCCGACAGGAAATATATTCAAATATTTCTTTCAGAACGTTTATTGCCACACTTTCAGTCACTTGAAATAATATTTATAAGTGTATATTTTTAGAGAACTTTCCACCTGTAAGTGTCACACTTAGCTCATAGAGCAGCTACCCTCCCCATCTGAAGATAATATGGTCAAGCATTTTAATATTATTCATTCGATGCCAAACAGCTTTGATATTACTTCATTTGAGTATCCAAATTCAAGCCAACACTCTTTGTTGAACATCTTTTTAAGATTCTGTTGCGGATTTTATGTTTGAAACAAAATGTTAGAATAGAATAGAATAAGGTAATAGAAACGACCCTTTTGACCCATTCTTGGGTTGATACCCAAGTCCCATGCCATTTAAACTAATCCCATGTTATGTTCTGGAGTCCCATACTGTTTACCCAAGTCCCATGCCACGTTATAGTTCCACATTAACATACTTAAATTTAGGACACCCCACTAATATATATCCATGCTTGTATTTAATGTATTCATTCATGTTTTTGATGTGCAGGGTTCAGCCTGGTCGTGGTAACTCTCGCGTCAGACATGGGTCGTTGGAGTGGACGACTCTGAGATCGGCGGGAGAAACTGCGGCTAGGGAGGCTTTGGATTGATCCTCGATGTCAGGACTGGACGGAAAACTTCGTGCACACACAACGACTAGCAGCCTTATGACTAATGTGACCTACAACTTATTTTCAGGTTCTTTATCAGTCAAACGAAATAATTTTCAGAACTTGTGGCTATCAGACGAAGCAATTTTCAGGTTTTGAATATGCTAATCTAAAGTGCATGTAGTCATAGATGCACGTTCAGCGGCCAGCAACATTTTAAATGACGTGTTCCACAACTAACTTTCAGGCTTTGCATGAGACAAACAAAACAATTTTGACGCCTTGCATCTGTTAAATTACACTACGCGTAGTCATAGATGCACATACTGTAACTAGCCGCCTTTTAATTGACGTGCATTACAAATTATATGTATTCAGGGTTTGCAGATGTCAAATGAAACAACGTGAATTCAAATTTATTCGCTCAATGACCAGTAGCTCATAAAAGAATGCAACGTATAACTAATTGTAATGTTTCAGATCGGCTAAACTATGATAGAAGCGAGTATATGTTCACACAGGGGGACAAGCAGTCCATCATAAAAAAGCCGTCAGTAGCTTTTTAGGGGTTTTAAGGGTGTCTGATTGAACTACAAGTGGCTATACCCTCACATTAGGTGGATTAAAAACTTTGAATGAACATGTATGCACATCACTAAAAAGTAAATACCTTTTACATATATATGAGGGTTCAAGTCTACATTGCCTAGATTCATTACTACTGAATCCATTTAGATGTAACAGACTAATGTCTTGCGCATTCATGTTTAACTCTTGTAACTACCTGTAGATTCTCTAATAATTTCCCCCAAATGCAGTTTTATGAACCTAAAAAACCCTGAAAAATATTGGTGGGCCTGAAAAATTAATAGAAAAGCCTGGTTGCTCACGAAAACTTTTATCCAGTGGTCAATTCATCCCTTTTTTTCAGTTCCTAAAGGAATATACATATACACAACACCTTTAAAATTATTGCCTACTAGGAAGTTATTTCAACAAAATTCGCTTCACCATCATTTGAAAACTTAAAAGTTGTGGCTCACAATTCAAGTAGAAATCTTAACACTTTCATGAACATGATATAATAGTGATACTAAATACTCCCTTGAAACAAATCAGTGCACGAAAAAATTTATTCTTCAAATTACTCACAAAATGGTTTCACTTTATGTACGTGTCTATTGTCATCAAATTTTACTTTCCAAATTGTTATTAATTTTACTATGAACCTATTATTTTAGAATCCATCAAATCATTAACATCAAAGAAATCATCACTTATCACATCGATAAAAACTGTATGGTTACTTAATTTAATATTGCGTGCTTGCTATCTAAGACAGAATAATTTTAAATGAAAGATTTAATGGCTGGAGGAATGTTTTGTGTGTCCACGTGGATTAGCCTTCCTGTGCTGCTCGAACTCGTCACTCGACTTGGTTCTCCATGGATTATTCAGTCGTTGAAACTGGGTGTTTGGAAGAGAAGAAAATGTGACCGATGAGTGAAAAACCTTCGTTGTATATTTGTTGTTAGAGGGACTCTTTTGCCGTCCCCGCAGCGGTCTTGTTTTCATCCTAACCAAATGCCTTGTTCCAATGCCTGTCACTCACTGAAAATGGAATGGATTTCGATATGAATTTGATCATTAACTCAACTGAGAAACAGACTACGAAGTATTTATTAAAATCGTTCCTTAAATTTTGAGTAAGATATGAATGTGTAAAGAATTTTAAATTATTCCACGCAAATTTTAACTTAACACTGAAAATCTAAAAACTCATACTGGAGTACTTAACGCAAAATAGTACTTTCTTAAAACATGTTCAGGAAAATATCGTTCAAAATTGTTAAATTTGAAACGCATTCGTGTCCATTATCGAGCTTTAAACAGCCATTTTTGACATCAATAAGTTCAATGTATGTTTGCGCTTTTTATTTTTGATGAAGAATGAACATTAAATTCAACGCAAGTAAACCAAAAGTGAACCACGAGGTGGAGATTTGAACAGGAGTTCACTCCCTTCTTTTACCCCGTGTCCACACTCCCCCGTCTCCTTCTGCAGCTCCCATTTCCGAAGTGCCCCCTGCTAACTGTCTCCGGAAGGGGGATTCGCTCCCCAAAGAGTATTTACGACCAGGGGGCGGATCTTACGATCCAAACTGAGCCACTGTAGGTGGGGAGACTCTCACATTTTGGCAACTTGGACTTCAAATTCAGTTTTAAGATTGATGTTTTATTAATAAAGACAGAACTCCGTCGAATAATTAAATAAATCGATGGTAACACCAAGCTGTATTTAGCTACTAAAACGAAAAATAATTGCCAACCGATATTTTCTTATAATTTCCGTAATAATCATCGTGCTAATCAGACTGATCAAGCGTCAATTTGTTAATGTTAAAGAATTTGTTGGGAGCGAATTTAAATCAGAGAACTTTGTTTTCAAACTTCTTTGAGTTTGGCAGGTATTGTATAACAAGAGCTACTCTAAGATTTAATGGCTCCGATACTCGAGTTTACGTATGACTTGTCATACTTTCATTTTTTCAATTGAGAGTTTAGCTTATTATGGCAAAGAACAAATATAAATTTCTTGCCAGACTTGTCTAGAAGTTATTGGATTATCCGCTAAAATTCAACACCCTCAAAAATTTTGTTAATTCCTGTCAATAAAACTAAATTTACTTACTTAAAACTTATGAAACAATTCAAACGAATTAGGTTTCTTAAAATTTGTTTCGAGTACCATTGTTATTGCGAAGTTATTCGTAAAATAGTCTGTTTTTCAGTTGAGTTATTCGATGAACCCACTCTAACCATTTAGTTGTGATAATTATGTAGGACTGTTATGTATACGAAAACATAACTTTTCAGTTTGTAAAGTATGTGTATTTTAGCAATATTTTCCTATTGACATGCGGTATACGATTTATTAAATTCCGTTGATTTATTTTTAAACTATTGACTTTAAGGAAAATAACAACGAACGATGAAATACAGAATTTGGTAAAATTTATGTGAATCTTCAACACTCTTATTCTCTTCATGTAAGTGCTGAAGATAATGAGAGATAGAAGTTCTCTTTTGTAATATATTTACGTAATTCAATCACATGTTCTTCGGAACTTGCATTAAATTTTCAAATTAAGGTCTGTTCAAGTGAAATATTATCAACCGTATTTAATTTATGTTTCATACTTGTGTTAGTCACAAGTTTGAATATTTTCCTATTGACATGCGGTATACGATTTATTAAATTCCGTTAATTTATGCTTCATACTTGTGTTAGTCACATGTATGAAAGAGAATAACGTTTACTTTGTGATTTAATGTTTCAGTCAAAGACTTTGCTAGTGTATGAAATGTCACAGAGATCTTTTCCGACATTTGTTTTTAATTGCGTGTACATATGTTTATTGCCTATAGCCGTTCTCAACGTCTATGTGCATACATTTTTCAGCTGTACAATACTATTCACACACAAAAGGTTTAGGATTCACAGAAAGTATTAAAAATTTTGGCCATAGATTTAAGTAGTTCATCCAGTGATAATTCATTAATGCTGAATTTGTTTTCAACTGAAATAGAGAAGATGTGCATTGATAATTAAGCTGTACGGAAAATTAGTGCTCTCACTTAATCATTGGAATCTTATTTTTCCCAGAGAGTGAATGTTGAGTGAAAACATTTCTCTGAATTTAGAAATGACGTGCAGAAATAAGGAAAACAATTAAAAAAGCAGAGAAAGAAATTTTGGCATAGCTGTACTGCGTTCCAACCCTTGTAATGTATTTTTTTTGTTCGAATAATTAACTATCATTACTTAAATTCATTCATGGTTACCTCACTGGGGCCTTTTAAATTCTACTCCTCGAAAATTGCTGTTTCAAGACTAATAAGATATTTAAATTAATTTTCTAACTTTCAGAGGTGTTTTGTGGCAGAAACAATCCTCAATCATAGCATGCATAGCGAAATTTCAAAATTCGGTGTCTAAATTTATTGTACATAGTAATAATGTTGTTTTTCTTGATGAGGATTTCCAAATTTGTTACAATTTTTCTCATACTCACTCATGCATCTTGAGATTGTATACGAATAGATTTAGATAAGCAATATCATTGTATAAATCGTCTATTGTAAATGCCGTAGGAGTCTTAGCACCACAGGCAACAAATCTTTCTAAATATGTAGAGCTCAGTAGAATATAAAATAAAAGGTGTCCAACGAATGCCCTGGAGTTTATTAACCCACTCAACAAATTGAATTACTATTTCAATTAAAAGAAATTAACAAATTAAGAGCTATAAGCCACCTCAATTTTTTGAAAAGATGTCCTCCGTAAAAAGAAGAATTTATTGATTTAGTAAATATTGCATTTGCTGTCCGAATTATATAAGATTCCTTCATGTTTGATAACAATATTTTTTTAGATGAGTCGATGTATAACATCACAATAATGTTTATGAAAAAAGAATAGTCCAACGGTTAAAACTTTTAAAACTTACTCCTCAAAATCATTTTTCTGAACAAAAAATATGCATTGTTGTAAACGCGCGGAAAATAAATAATGCATGCGTTTTTATATAAGTGAACTTGTAACATATGTTGTTATATAACGTACTTTGGTCAATAACCAGTTAAATACACTATTTAAATTTAAATTCTTTTTAAATTCTTTTTTTTAATTTTCAAATTCTGAATTCAATAAGAGCAAACGCACATGCGTATTTAGAAACGCTTAGTATGTGCTTTTACAGTCTGGTATTTTTTTTATCATCTTGTATCTGGTTTCATTGTCTGGTATCTAGTTTTATTATCTGGTATCTGTTTTTATCATTTGGTATCTGGTTGCATCATCTTGCATCTGGTTACATCATCTGGTATCTGGTTTTATCATTTGGAATCTGGTTTTATGATCTGGTATCGTAACGTCACAACGTTCATCCTGCAATCAGTCTCATTTGCACATTATACTATAGCAAAATTGATCAAGTTTTTCCAACAGACCAATTCCGTATGGGTTACGAGTAAGTACAACTAACTGAAAATTTTATCAGTGCTTATTTTCTAGGCCTAGAAAATTATTCATTAAAAATTCAATTATTTATTGTCCTGGATATCGAAAACCAATAAAAAAACAATTCCAAAATTTTGCTGGGATTATATATAGGGGTCCAATTCAAATTTAATAACTTCTCCAATTTTCCTGAGAGTTTATTCATCAAAGTTCTCACAGGGACAGGCTCTTGCATGCCATCAAAATTTCGTTAGAAACCTAAAGGCTGAGTGATGCCTTCCCTACATCATCATAATAAGTGACCAAAAGATTGTACTGGACGGAAGATTATTCGGCCACAGTGTCATCAATGGCTCTATGCGCTTCAAATTAGCCTTTCGTCCGACCACAATACAAAGATCTTTTATTGTCCGGAATAATGTACAAGATTCGTACAAGCATTTTATTTAACAAAATAAGCTATGTCTGCTCTGAAGTTTCAACTGAGGGAAAAGATGGTTCTATTTGATGATGATACCCACCTGTACGAAAAAATTAGAGCAAAATTATTAAGCTTGCTCTCGAGAGTTTATTTTAATTGTTAATTAGTTAAATGCTTTGTCATTTCTGTACGAGAATCAATGTAATACAAGCCATAGAAGCTGTCCTGTTCATCGATGTATGCATCTAAACTAGATTCATCACCACTCATTTTCTACATGGAAGCCATACACTGACCCATTGGAAGCGAATTTCTCTAATGTATAATAAATTCTTGATAGAAAGATATTGTAAACTTTTAATAGTCCATATTGTGTAACGATATCGAAAGTCAAAAGTGTTTTTTCACTTGGGGTGTCATGATATTGTAAAATTGACTAATGAAATCATGATTGTACAAAAATTTATAACATCAGGCAAATAAATCTATGAACAAACTATTCAAACATTCGAAGCCTACAATGATACTCATCTAATTAATCACATCTTTCTTCTTGGCTTTTGTGATAATGTTTACTTTCTTGCTACATGAAACATATCGTAAACTCTCATAGTTATTCATGAGCATATCCAAGGGAGGGACCAATAACATTCCTTCACCATAGAAATAAGAAAAGAAAACAAATAATGTGAAGAAATTCCTCATGTCCTCGTCGAGGATTCTATTGTGATCCACTGTCTTGACAACCCATAACTCACGTGCTCTTCTATTTGCCGACGATGGCTGTTACAGATATTAACGAGTGCATGCTGGACTACAGAAATGATCTATGCTAAGCAACTAGGAAATTTGCAGCTTTACTGTACACCAGATGAGATATGAATAAATACTTCGTTATTAATGAAAAATATAAAATCGCTGCAGGAAGAGAAGATCATACAGACGCTTTAAAAAAAATCAATTCAAATACTGAATGGGGCACACACTTGGCATGCTCTGCTATATTATCATGTACGATTCTGGGCACGTGAATGTTGAATAGAAAGTTGCGAGTTTAATTGAAAAACCAGTGTCTTTCGCAAAAAGTCTTGCGGCAAACCGACAGAAGAGGTTGACAGGCAGAGCAAGTAGCAACATATTTAATTTCTATTGATTACCTGTGCAAGTAGCAGGACTTAAAAATCAGGGCACCTATAAATTTACAATTTTACGCATCACAATTCTAACATTATAAGAAAAGTAATTCGTATGTAGGAGGTTTATTGTTGTATTTAGGTATTTGAATTTACTATTATCTTGATCTAATATCAAGACAAAGCAAATTGGAGAATTAAAGGAAGTTTTCTTGCGATAAGGATTCTTAAATCTGTTTCGCCAGTTTTTTCAGATGTGTTGACCAAGAAATAATTTGAAAAGTATCAACCTAATTAAATGAATCCACCTGTTATGGTTGATCGCTTCGAATGCGTCAGAAAGTTCTTCAAACTCAGTGATAAGAATTTTCAAATAGACAGAAATATGTTTAATATATCATGGAAACTCTTGAAAACATTTGCTCTTCATTTTTACTCCAGGGCATTCAAGAAGCTTTATGCTTGCAACACAATTAAAAAATTTAAAATTTGAAGTTATTATGACTACCACATGCTAAATAATATTTAAGCACAATGTGTATTGAAATAGAATGCTTGTTGTACCACTTAAGTTGGTAGTAACCATAAAATGAAATGCATTCTAAATAACTGCTACTTTTGCTACCGCTTCATTTAGCACCTAAAATACTCGACAACCTAAAACAGTAAATTGTATCATAGGCTAGCTTCTTTTCAAGGAAGCATCACTCAACTATGATTTCAAATTGAAATTTAGCTCTCAATTCATCGTAGCACAACAATAAGGTTAATGTGCGGTAAAGGATAAGTTGTGGGACGTAATGAGTCATAAGTAAGTATTGCTACAGAGACAATAATTTCGAAAAAATTTAACGCAGTGAAGAAATTGGCAACGAGATAAGGAGATAAGTGCTTTAAAATAATGATAGTGAATGGAAACTTTTTAGGGTTTTAATCTGGTGAGCAGAGAAGTTTACACTAAAATATCCATGCCTAGTTTTATGTCCTAAAACTTAATAAGCCATTTTCATTTTTCAATATATTACTGTGATTATAACTAATTCTAGTAGATTCAAGTTACAAACTTATATGAAATGTGTATAAAGTACATATTAATGAAGCTAAACGTTAACTAACACTGACATGTAAACTTCTTATTTTCACGTAAATAAAAACTATCCACTTAAGACATATGGCAAAAATTATAGTTTCCTAAACATCTCACCAATTTTTAGTTTCAATTCGAAAAATTGGCGCAGGCGTTTTGTTTATCGTAGTGAATTTTGTTCACCTTTCTCATGGTTTGGCTAGACTCAGTCATTGTTTTGCTAAGATGATGTATTTGTAATTCTCAACACAGAAAAATCTTGAAAGTTAAGGTGCAATGATTCAACACTAAGATAATATGAGCTTCCACAAATCGAAATGGTAGAAAGCTCGCAAAACTCATGTGTAGATAAAAGTTTTCTCAGACAAGGAGGATCTCTTGAATACGTATATGAAAGTTTGCTCAGACAAGGAGCATCTTTTTACTAATTTCTACCAGTATTGTCGTTAATGAAAGACAATGAATGCGTTCAGGAGACGTAATGATAACTTCTTCCTGCCTGTTTCTTAACATCCTACTTACTGAACACCACGATGTTCTGATAAAAGTTCTTTGCAGTTTCCTCATACAAACATTTTCTGCACCTCGGTTAGACTAGCCTCAGCAAGAAAATAGCTTTCACACGAAAACTGATTTATAAGGAAGATATATAATTCACTTGAATAGGTTCTGACTCAATTGCATTTCATCCATGACTATGATTATTTGATATTTTAGACTATAGTGAATAGTCGTGCTCCTGTGAGAAATAATTCGAGTAATTTCTTTTTGTTTATTTTAAGCGACTGTGCTATCAAAATATTTCAGGAAAGTTAATAAATAATTCGGGGATTTAAAATCTATCTCTTAGAACAATTTACTTTACACCTTGTATGTATAATGCAATGAAAATAAAATGTTTTTACAACATATTGATAATTGTGTGTATCAATATTTAATGCTTGGAAATGAATACACTGGAAATAATTTAAGCTCGTCTATATCCATTTCTGACACGAAAGAAAGGCCAGTTCTGTAGTAGACTTTTATTTTGATTTAAATGTGTACTGTACTATGATTTTTCGCTCGTTATGATTTTAAAAATAATAATAAATACTCCTCCACTAACGTAATGCAGTGAGTGACTATAAAATTATGTGTTTACTGCTAAAATTTCGTTTTCTTTTTTCGTGCAATTTTTAGGCGAGAATCGTTTTCTGCAGCGTTGGAATTTAAAGTTGAATTAGAAACCTGTAGGAAAAGAGCAATAATTGTTGATTTTTATAAGTGAAATGAATACAAAATCAAAAGTACCAGAAATATTCTTACATATAATTTTTAGAAATAATGAAGCAACAATTCTATGCTCCAGGTGGTTAAAAGAAAGTTGGAGAAACGACAATTCGAGAGGATGCGTGTTATAAAATACGACCTAAAAACGAATTTCTTTTTCCCTTGATTTAGAGGCTTATTGGGGCAGTAACTCGGATAAAAAAAGTCCCTTATGGTTGGAACTATGTCCCTAGGATCGCAATAAATGTATGCAATTGATTGAATGAAGACTAAAATCTGCACGTTATGTGACTGGACGAAGACTAGTCTCATAACTTGGTAAGTCTATTGTGTAATTTTACACCGTGAAAAAATATCTATGATGCTCAGCCATGCTGAGGCTTTCTTGGTGAATCGTTGTAAAAATTTATTCAAAAAACTAATATTATTTGATTTTAAACTGTGAATATAATATTAGCATTCAATGGGGAATAAAAATTTGTTTTCACGCACTAAAAGCTGTTGTGTAATAATGTTTATTTAATCATGCGATATGTTAAAGTAAGCGTGTGTTATGGTATGAAATTAGTAGAAACTTGATAAATAACGTAAATATTTGAACGATTTAACAAGATCAACATTTTCACATCTGTGTGTATTTTTTCTTGTTCTACAACAATAGATTCATAGGAACATTTCCGAGGAAATACAGAGTAAAGATGGTATGTAGACAAATTATATCCAATACTTGGTACAAAATCATCTATATATATATAGAGTTTATAATTATACATTTAATACACTCTCGGACGGGCCAAGAAAATTGACCCAATCGTGCTGTGGTACAAAAAATTAAATTTTCATTTCAACCAACTTGAGTTTTCAGTTTTGATTCGAAAGTATCATTTCTAATTTAATGATATTTCAGAAAACTTAATACTCATAGTTCAGATTTACAATGTTGTAGACTAATAGCGTTCATTATTCCTATCATCAGTCTTATATTAAACTAGTGTGTATGCCCGTTAAAATAACTGATTTTAATATCATGCATGTGAAGGAAGAACGTAGAGCAACAGATTCCCAGACCTAACCAGAAAGTCTACGGATTTAACACGTTTGTTGCGATTGCCTAGCTGGTGCAAATCTTTACTTTGTACATACAGTCACTAGAAAGCTTTGAAAAAATTACAGAACCTAACCTGAGTGACCCACCGGTGGGTCGCATCGCAACAAACGTGTTAATTCCAGCGGTTCAGAATCTTTATATCTAAAAGTCTACAGATTTAACAACCATTATTTAATGAAGACTCCAATTTTAATAACATAGGAGAAATTACACAAGATAAAATATATAAATTCATTAATTTAAGGAGACACCTGGCGTTTTATTTTAAAGTGTTGATTGATATTTCTTGTTCTCGTCCCTGATCATGTTGGCGGAAAGTCGCAACAGAGAAGGAAAAAATTAAGCTATAACGAGAGTATCACACGGTCTTTCTAGCCTGATAAACTCGTATATTGTTTTTGAGTGTTGAAATAAAAGAAACGCTACACCATGAAGATCCATGGTAAGAATTATTGTACTAGTCAGTGAGCGAAGGTTTTGAGAAGAGCATGTAACCAAGCAGGTATGCAAAGACTGAAAAAATTGCATGAAGACAGTGCATACTAATTTTAATTTCGGTAACGTTACAGTCAATAAAATACTGACGTATTTCTATTACAATTTACATGTATCTCAAAGAACTCGTTACTGCTCGTGCCCATGCAACCACAATGTTGAAAAATAATTTATTTAATCTTTGAAATTCTCTTACGCGGTTTGCGAGCGTTGAAAGTTTGGTATGCAAGAAGCTTGCCTCTGCAGTTACGAGACAAAGAAACTCTCACAGAACTTTAGCTACTCGAAAGATTTTTTTAGTCGCTTATCGCCTTAGTGCACACGGTCGCAATTTACCAGAGCCCCAAACTTAAAGAAACTCATCGCCTAAGAAGTTGACCGCTTGGTTCGAGCCACAGACTGAACATTCGAGGAGGTTTCTTTTCAATTCAGAGCGTCTTGGGTTGGCTACATTGCAGCATTATTTGACTTTTTTTATCGTGGGAGGCTTTCCACCGGAGAGCATATTGAATGTTGAGTACTCTGAATTTTTTCAAATGATTATTAGAAAAATTAATCATCTAATACATAGTTTTCTCCTAAAAATGAGATAAGTATCTTATTCAATTAACAAAGTTGTATGAACCTTACATACTATATTAAATACTTAAAGCTAACAATGTACAGTATGTGTTCGTGGTAATGATTTACCACAATCATTTGGCGTTTTTTCTATTTTTTAGAATCCTATCTTGATTTACATAATCATTACAAAATTTTGATACATGTTTACACAGATGAATATTCATATTATACATATATCACTATAGAAATTAAACCATCTATTATTTCAAAGTTGAAAATCAATAATTTTCCTTTCCTTAGCATGAAAAAATTGCAAATTCACGCACTATTTTTCCTCTTGCGGCAACACGTATTTTCTGTTGACTTTCTTGACCACAAATTGTTTCAGCAAAATTAAAATAAAAAGTTTCCAGTGTCTTAGATTTCTGAGTTGCTGGGAAGCGAGGAGCATAATCTTATTGATTTAAGAACAGAATATCTTTAGACTTCGTCTAGTATTCAGGTTATATTCTATGAACATGACCTTATTTAAGAGCCTTTTTATCAGCACTCCTCAATACACCGAGATCATAAAACGTCTTCATATCCAACGCCAATAGGCAATCGATAGCCAAGAGCATGAGAAGAGAGCTGTGGGATCTCTAGATCAACGAGCAAGTGATTCCTTTAAAATAACTGCTACCTTCCTTGTGTAAATGAAAATACTGGTGTGTACTTTTATTTGGCATTGTGTATTCGTCTTGACCCGCAATAAGTCGTCCTAAAAGCACTAAGGAGGTTTTACTTAAATTAAACGGTTTCCCTTTTCTCCGCAGCAGGTCTGTCAAAATGTTACCTTTCCTTCAATTTAATCCCCTCGGCCGTCTTGCCCTGCGGTCAAAGGGTGGAGGCCGACAGATTGACCGATGCTAAAACATTGCTGGCAAAGGCCTACGAGGGCTACGCCTGGCCGGCTGCCCTTTGCTTGGCAGTAGGCTGCAGGCCATTGAACAAGATGGAGTGTACTTGGCTGACCTCTGTCTGAACTATAGCGTGGCATTGAGTGTTTTTTTTAGAACTGACGACGGATTTTTCTAGAGCAAAAGGCTTGCGATATGAATATCAGTTTCAATTTTGTATAAATAAAGGTAAAGTCTTAGTTTCTGAATTAAACAATAAAAAACTACGTGAATTAACTCGTGAAGCTTTCCAATATTGTAACACTGAGTCCCAGTTCATAAGTAGATACATGAATAAAGACGCACTGGTATAAAGAAGGCACGCCTAAATTTACAAGAATTAAGTGAGTCTATTTTGTTGAGTTCACTTTATTCTCACATCCCTAATCATTATTAACGTCATGCAAGAAAACATGGCTTTGGTAATAGTTCCATTCATAGTTAATTAATTAATTAACATAGTTAATTAATAGTTAATTCTGTCTAATAACTGATATTAGGAACTCTTTAGAAAGAGCTCCAACATCTTTAATTCAAATTCATGTTGATGAACACATCCACGATGCAAACATACAAGTTAATTGAATTCCAACGGAAAAATTATGTTAAAGTAACATATTGAAGTAACAAAGTATTTTTAGTGGTGATTATCATGAATTTTAAAGCACTGAGGTAATATAAATATTAAATGATTTTCATGAAATTATATTGAATAAAAAGGCTTCCTTAATATGTGCATATTAAAACCCAACCACATTACATAACTTTATATCATAAGTACATTTTCAAAATGTCATTCACCGTTACAATATAACATTCGTATCCACAAATGTTTCCAATATCTTTTTGCAAAATAAAATTTGTCGCACTGAAACTTCATTTCATAAGAAAATCATCACTTCCTTAGTTTTATTTGTTCTTGATTTCCGTACCATGGTAACCCAATTGTTTCCACTCTCCTAATAAGTCTTCTTCTCTAATTTATTACATGTGTCAAGTAGCTACCAATACAAATCGGTTTTGATGATAAGCTGTCTAGTATAGGGAGAGTAGTGAACCATGCCTTAAAGGGTCTGTTTTGATGATAAGCTGTCTAGTATAGGGAGATTAGTGAACCATGCCGTAAAGGGTCTGTTTTGATGATAAGCTGTCTAGTATAGGGAGAGTAGTGAACCATGCCTTAAAGGGTCTGTTTTGATGATAAGCTGTCTAGTATAGGGAGAGTAGTGAACCATGCCTTAAAGGGTCTGTTTTGATGATAAGCTGTCTAGTATAGGGAAAGTAGAGAACCACGCCTTAGCGGAAGCTTTTTTCAAAACCTCGATAAAATAGACTAACAATTCAACTTACAATGTTTTTTCCTGGTTTGGACCTCAGTGGAAATGTTATTTCCTGATACTAATCTTAGAATAAACAATTGTCAAGTCATTTCTAATGGTTCAGTGGAATTCTTAGTTCTTTTTTCTTACTTTCTATATTGTTGCCTGTATCAGTGTAGTCTCTAGTCCAACTCTTCGTATTGTGATTGACAATCACGTTACCTCGATTATACGTTAAATTTCACTTCTGAATTCGGTGCTACGATAGTTCCTGAATGTGATAAAATGAGCTTAAATAGTAATATGTTGCACATTATAACTATTGACCCGAGTAGTCTTTGAATAGTTTTGTCATTTTCTCTATTTAAAACCTGTCTTTAAGCTCTGAGATGGTGGTCGTCAGATGAACCAAAGAGTGCATAGGTGAATAAAAGGATTGAATGGCACAAGCTCTAATTGAAGGGTGAACAGCACTAGTGGACTACTTGCATTTTTTCCCACGGGAAAAAATGCAAGTTGTCCACTAGTGCTGTCCACCCTTCATATAGTAAACTACTGGATCGTAATCGCCTCTGTCTGCGCTGTGTTAGCGACAGCACGGGAGTGGACTACTTGCATTTTTTCCCGTGGAAAATATATTATATATATCCACGGGAAAAAATGCAAGTAGTCCACTAGTGCTGTCCACCCTTCAATTTTGCTTGTTCGTGTGTACGCTATGGATAAATCTGCAGAGAATGTGAGACTGTGCGCTTGAGACTTTAAAGAGTGGCGAACGAGTGTTCTATACCTCGACCATTCATAAGTTTTTCATTCACTTGTGAAAAGAATAGAGTGAACAGCCAAAAAACTAATGTGTTCTAAGCATAGGAGCGAGGGTGGTTGGATACTGACAGCTCATTCAAAGGCTCTATGAGCCAAAAAAGTTCAGATAAATAATCAGGATCCAGTGTTTCAAAGCTTATCTAAATGATCTGATTCATCCGAAGTATGTATTATATTACGTCAACCTTATTAAGAGAAATGCAACTATTACTCTCATCGTCATCGCTGCTATTAATTATTTGTTATTACAGGTAAATTATTTTCCCGAATAAATATTAGGCTACTTTTGCAAATTAACTGATATGGTTCTAAAATAATTAGTCCTTATAGTGTGTTTTCAAAGTTTCTTTGACTATGGTACAAGAAATTATCGATTTGGTTCGAGTTATTGAAGAACAAGTAAAGATCATCACTCGTCGTACTCAGAAAATTTCTCAACAAATAGTGAACTTGAGCGCTCACAGCGATAAGATCACTCGTCAGGCAGGCAAGATAAAGGATCAAGTAAGTCTAGTCGGTGCCAAGGCTCAGGAAATAACAGTTTTGGCCGCAGCCTTCGGAACAAATGAGATGGAGGGCGTAAATGACTTCGAGGCCCTGAGCTTCCAGGCAAGAAAAGTAGGAGAACAGGCAAGGAAGATTTTTGGTAGCACCGGCGACGTGCACAGGCAAGTCAACGTCATCGTGAACATCATGGGCAGAATTTATGAACAGCTGAACATCATAAATGTTCATGTGAACGTGATAGGGACTCAAATTACGGCCATCTCGCATCAGGTGGTGACTATAGCTATGCTCGTGGCTGATATCAGCATGAAACTAAGGAAAGCAGCAGCTCAGCACCAGCAGGTAAATATTATTATATTAACTAAAAAATAGATAGCATTAACGATATCATGTTAAACTAAGCCAGCTCACATTTTATGTTTCTTATCAAACCTGTTAAGGTCTGATAATTTAAGTTTGATAACTAAAGTTACTGCGCTAAACTATTCAGTAACGGTTTTCATTTTTCTCTTTAATAGTAAAAATTCAATTCACAATAAAAAATAACACCCATTATTATTCTCATTTTATTATCTATATTATACCTGTGTTTCTAGCTAGATCACAGCAGCAAAAAGAACTATCGTGACAAAATTTTCCCGATTGAAAGAAAACGTATCCAAACAAATTACTCAAGTTAATGAAAGCTCTTGCTCTCTTTAATTTATTAATTATCTTGAGAGTCAACTTGGATATTTCTCGAAATGAACCGATGAATCATTCATTAAGAACATTCCCTCACTTCACATTCCCAACACAGCCCAGAATTTCTTTCTTTTCGAACGCATGTTAGATGAGGGCAACAAAATTTCTTCCTCTACTCCTACAGCAGCGATTTATGACATGGAACGAGCCACACGTGCTGGTGCTGATTTTCTTTTGCTAGACTGAATATGACTTTCTAAGCTTTAAAAAATGAAAATGAATATATATTATACAAACTAAATGTCTAACAATTATTATGCAGCATGGAGTTTAATATAGTAGTATAGTATATAGTTGTAACTTACGCTACAACTAACGTGTAAAAGGCCTAAACATTATTGAAGTCACAAATGTCCGTAGACATTTTCATCCTTCAAAGCTAAATTATTTCTCGACTGAAGGAAAGTGGCGAAAATTTCCACTCACTTCACTCGTTTTACATGTTATTTTAGGTGACTTCTGAACGAAAAATTTTGAATATAGGACTGACCGAAAATGAATCCAATAGACCTTAGGAAGGTCAGTAGTCCTTATGGTATTAATACTCACTATATAATATCAATGTATGTTATAACACGATTAGTCGGGGAAGATAGTTGAATGTTGATTTTTTTATCCGTAGACTTCACAGTCGATGTATACCACGCTTCATTGAGGAGATAATTAAATGTGTGGTGTTGTTTACCGTAGACTTTTTACTCGATTTTTCTCATGCCTAATCGGGGAGATTATTGGATACTGGTTTTGCTAGCATTACACTTTTTAGCCGACGTTAATGTACAAACAGCAATGATTTTTTTTGTTAGTGAATTAAAAGAAATTAGGATAGATGTTTTTTCCTAAATTTTTAACAATAATGTTGAGTTTAATTTCATTATATCACAGTGCTGTTATTCATGGTGATCATTTTTTACGTTATATATGTGGCTTAACGTTTGTTATATGAGTTTCACATCTGGAGCTTATTAAATTAACAATTTTTTCAATATATAACATAAGAAGTATCAAAATCAATTAAGATGACTATGTTTCAAGAGCAGCATTATGATCCGAAAGGACTACGGTGTAAAAACTAAGTTACATAATATACGTATGCATACATCAGAACAAATATGATATCAAAAAATATTCGTTGATTAGAAGTAACTCGTATGGAAATAAATCATTTAGTTGAAATAGTGGCGAAATGAACTAGATTTTGCTGAAGGAGTTTAATAAAGTTATTTAAAACGAACATTTCATCACCCATTGGCTGATGAAATTTCGTTCAAAACTCTGAAAGTGAGATAGTTAACTATTAGTTGTGTTTTACGTAGATTAGGTTCTATTGAAATGCATTCGAATAAACACAAAATATTTGTTCTTAGTTTTCAGTGGGCTTGGATTCCAGTAGTAATGGGATACACATTTCATGCTCCATACAGGTAAGCAAACTATCTCAGGGAAATAGTTGAATGTGAGTTCTCACATCTGTATATTTTTAAAATAGAATACGTTCATTTACATACAATTACGAATACTTTTTCGTTGAAAGTATAAGGGAAGGAGCTCAAATAGTGATGATTCTTTGTGTTTCCCAATTCGTTTGAGTTTTAATTTTGAAAATCGTTAGTACTCGTAGTTTGGAAAGACGTGGTATCGCCACACACTACCATAATTGGCAGGAATTGGACTCTTCATGTATCAGAATTCTGTTTCAAATTCTTAATTAAGTGACATTTTCAGTAAAGTTTTTGAAATTGTGGATACATTGCTATACCTTTTAGAAATTTTATCTTTTGTTTCACGAAGTTACGTACAAAACGAGGTACAATAATTACTGTATATATGAATTCAAATTTTGATAGATGATAGTTTAAGATTTTTATATGTATCCGTACGCGCTTAGTTTATAAATTCTATGTGCATGACTAGAGCAATTTTCTCTTAGTTTTTAGCACAGGAGAAAAAGTACAAACAGAGCTATTTCTCTGCATTTTATCAAAGCATACTAAATTTACGCTTATTTGGCAATTACTGTTCTTTAATCACAGTGTGATTACGGTCATAGCTAATCAAAGAAACATAAATGTACAGAGATGTGTTTAGGTCCAATTTCGCTTTTTCTCATTCACATATGTATAATTAAATATGAATGTACTCGTATGAATTTGAGAAATCTTCCTTAAATAAATTCAAAACTTTAACGTTTTATTTTTAATTGTAGGATGTACAAGTGCTCAAATGAAGTCATATCATTTGCCTAAAAACGTCACCTACAAATCTGGTAAGATCAATATTGAACACATACAACACACTTTGCTCAGGAGGTAGTTGAATGTTAGTTTAGAGTCAGCTGACATTTTGCCTATGCTAGTTCTGCATGAATAAAGAAGTTTTTTAATTTTCAGCTGTTATTTCCTAATAATTAGCAATCAACAGAGACCAATCAGGTCAATGTACTTGCATAAAATACGTAAAACTAACACAATTTCCACAATCTCTAACCACCTTAACACCGAAAAGAATATTATACACGTACAAAGGAAACATTTGAACAAAAAGTCTACGGGAACCAAAACCAACATTCAATTATCTCTTTATCCGTGTTCATGGTGAAATGTAGTGGTCACCGTATCACATATATAAATTTGTTACAACAGAGGAATTATTCATAAGTAACCCTAATTTGCACACTTTTGTGTCATCTTGTTGAAAACACATATATAAAATGCTTTTAAACTTATTGTGCCCTTCTACAATGAATTTACGTATAAATGCACATCATAAGCTATACATATATTACAATTATACGTTGGAAAATAGTTGAACGTTCATTTCTGCATCGGTAGAATTTTAGCACCTAATTTAGCAGAATAAGTAAAAAAATTATCAATCGCCCCCAATTATTTAAAAGAAGCAGAAATTGTTCTCATTTTCCATCAGGAATTTTGATTTAATTTTAATTTTTTACCAATAAGTGATATTATGGGAAAAATACTATCACTATTGTCACGAATTGAAAAAAACTTAGTGTGACACTCACAGCTTCAGATTCATTTTCTAGACTCCTTTGATTTAGAATTTAGATGAATAGATTTGGAAGTATTCTCATGGATGGGAAAAACTCTATCAGTAGCAGCTTGTGGCATTTCAGTTGATCTAGTTATTTCAACAAAAGAACATGGAGGTGAGATTATTGAATATTAGCGTTGCTAATCATAGACTTTTCTTTTTGTTCATATAATAAATATGATCACCAGCTTGGTCGACTGGTGAGCGAATCTGCTTGCGAGCAGAAAGACCCGGGTTCGAATCCCGCTGCCGACATGGTTGATGGCACTAGAAATACGGCATGGGACTTGGGTATACAACCGAATAATTATCGAAGTAATTATCCGACCCAAGAATGGGCCAGAAGGTTCGTTCCTATGGCCTAATTCTACTCTATTCTAATACGTTAGCATGAATCAATAAGTTTACTTTTAGTGTTATACAAGTAAAAAAATTAAAATAGGGCAAATTTTTAGTATCTTATCAGTTACATATATATGTATATGTAACTTATAATCGCTAGTAATTATGAGGATTACTACAATCAGTAACTAGGACAAAGATTCTGAACTAAAAGTTCTCATTCTCTGTTAGGTTGTGTCTGTTCTCATTTAGAATTACATATGTAAATTTGCAGATACTTGTGCAAAATGTAACAATTCTGCTAGGAATTGTCGAGGAAACAAGTTTAGTTTCGTTCGTGAGTTAGATTTATTTAATCAGAAACTAAAATGTGCCCAAATGTAATTGTATACACTACGGATAATTTCCCAGTTTCATAAAATCACGCAATAAATTTGCCCTATAAAGCACTACATACATATATGATGTATTGACAGTAAAATTAATCAGGAGATAGTTGAAAGTTTATTTTGATGTCTTTTGGCCTTTACGCCTAACATGTCAAGAAATCTGAAAGATTATCATTTCGTTTTCAGTGAATCGAAATTAAACCTCTATTGTTTCTTCAGTTATAAAAATAATTTTGAATATATTTGTATCCATCGACAATGGTAGTAGCTTTTAGAGGCTTTTTACAGATATACATAATTAGAAGCATACAAAATTGCGCTCATAGGTCTAGCTTGATCTGTGTCTCATTTTGTTTAAAAGTTCAAGTTTGAAGACAGTCGAGCGGAACATTGGATCGTATTAAGTTGTGAGGCCATAGTAAAACGAGTAGGTGTCAATGTGAGTACATAAAAGAGAGCAGATATAGGGTATATTTCTAACAAATTTTCATTAGCAAGCTCGGTACAGACGTGTCGTTGTTGTGATAAAACGTTGGTCTATGGCCTCTTTTTTGAAATATATTTGTCTAAACATTCCTTTGATTACCAGCAAGCTACACCTAATTGAAATGCACTGGTTCTTAGCATTGCATCAGAAATTTTGATAATTGAAGGCGGGGCAGATATAAGTGGCTATGATGGGCATCAATACTACCATCAATGGAAAACAAATTGCAAAAAATTACTTCTGTCTCCTTATTCATAAGCGTTATTGTCATTTAAAAAATCAGTTGTAAAAGCTTGGTAAAAATAGTTTCAGAATTTAACTTTATAACTTCAATTTAACGAGTTTTTGATAGAGTGATGTAGAAGTGTGCAAATTAAATTTGACCCATACTTTGTTTTGTACTTCTTGCGTACAAATGTCGTCCAACAAACACGATACATTTAACATCTAACAAAAGGCTGTTGAATGTTGGTTGTATTTTTTGTACACTTTTTATAAACCTTCTCTATATATGTATGTTTTATGTTTCTCAGCATCTTATTAAAAAATTAAACTTTTCCTTTTATGACAGAAGTCAGATGTTATATCAGGCATTATTACCAGCATAATTAATTAAAAGAATGTAAAATTGCACTCATTGATACAGCTTCATTTGCGTTATATTTTGCACGTAGATTTATAAATGAAAATTTTAGGGTAGTTGTATGGATTTAAAATCCAGTCGCAGCAAAGTTTTCGGATTTGGAATGTATGAATATGAATAATACACAGCACATTTATACCTAACCTTGTTTGAAAGGTTGTTATATTTTGATTTCATTATCTATATTTTTCCTCGAGTAATATTCGAACAGATTTCATACTCCCATTTTCAGTGCTCTAAGTAAAGCCCAAGTACCGCTGATTCTCAAGATTTTTGTGATGGTTTGAATTTTTCGTTTCTGGTTATTGCCACTTCACATGGGTTGTAGCACTGCCGTTAACACTTTTAGGAAAAATTACGCTCGTGTTTATGTGTTCACTTGTCTATTCTCATTCAGACATGAAATCATTGTATAAAATTACTCGTGCATGTATAAAAATTTCGTCAAATAGTTGGAAATCAAATTTTAAATATCAGTCACATTGAACATATATGAGAAGCAAATATAGAAGTACACAAATTAATTTTTTATGATATACAAATAATTTTTTCTCCTAATAGATTTACGTGAAAATGTTCTCTCATTATTACCGCACATATCATACCCCGCTTAATTGAGAAGATAGTTGAATGTTAGTTTTGCAATCCGTAGACTTTTTAGTTATTGATATTACTCATAACAGGGCTAGATAGTTAAATACTGGTTTTGTTATCCGTAGACTTTCTGTTTTCGTAAACGCCGCTTATGAGGGGGGATAGTTGAATGTTTGTTTTGTTATCCGTAGACTTTTTAGTATCTGTACCTAGACAAAAAAAATATTTTTTTGTTGTTAGCAAGCGGGAGACAAGATTTCCGAAGATTGCTGATTTTCAATTTGTTACCAATCATTTTGAATGCATTTTCATTTTAGACACTGGTGGTAATCATAGTAACCACAATCCCCGTTATAGATAATCGAAAGGTTGTGAATTTGTATGCATTGCTACAAGTTTATTTGGATCTTATCTCAGAAATAGAAGGAATATTTCAGACACAATTTGTTCGTAAAATAGAATAACGTTTATCTCAAAATAATATCATGGCATCAAATTTCAACAATTAAAACTTTTCTCATTGAGCACGTTCATAAACATATTTAATTCAAAGTTAAATCACTGAATCGGAATAAGTAAAAATAAGAAACCTATCATTGTTATGAGCCCGGTAATGATTCATTTATTCAATGCACATTTTACAATAATATATGTAACATTGTATAAAGATCATATACAACAAGTTTCATAACAATGACAGGCAAATAAGTATTTTATTTCATTTCACAATTTTAAGGTCGCGTGTTATTTTTATACCATTATGAAGATATTCGTAAATTTTTCATTTTCAGTTTTATCACTGTTCAATAGATTGGGTCTAAATAATGTAAATGTTTAAACTTATCTGTTATCTTAAGAGTAAAACCTAACGTATAATTCTAGAGAGAAAGGTGCAGTTCTAGAAAAAAGTGGTTGCTAAAAACAGTTTGGAAACCCCTTTATGCTGTGACTATTGATAGTAGTAACTGATTGGATATGTACATACATTTTATGGCTTCAAATTGGTATTCTGTTTCAGTTTCTCCTGAAAGGGCTACTGCTCTCTCCAATTGCTAATACAAAAAACTGTTTGGCAGGTCATGGATGTCTACTTTGTTAATTTGACTCTGTCAACATCAATACAAGTGCTTTTCATACATGATTTTACACTGTGAACTGCCTAATTACAGAATTGTGTTTCCATAGTATCTTATCTAATCACCTGAAGCTCAACATTCATATAGGTACGTTGATGCTCTTCAGCATATCACAGCTCCTCGATTTAAGCGATCCCTCCAATCGTAGACGACAATTCTGTACGAGAGTTTCTAGACTTTCCTGCACACAATAAACCTCTTTTGTTCAGATTACCTTGGATATTTCCTCTCTCTGGGTTCTTCAACACATTTCACAAGATCAAATATCTATATATCTATGTAGAAAGATTTGAAATGAGGTTTGTTGAGTGTTAATTCACTGACAATTTTTCAGCTTCGAAATATCGCGGTCTCTGGCAGCCATACTCAGACTCTCGGGATTATCGATCTAGGCACTCGAATCAAAACGTTGCTCCCTACCAAAGATGGAATTTTGAAGACACAAGCTAAGAAAAGAGCAATCTTGATGATGGGTTATGCCAGGGCGCCCTCTCTCCCTTAAGCGGAAATTTTCTTTCGAATATTTATTTTATAATACCACGAATACGAGAGATGCTTGGCTTTGACTCGATGAAGTTATTATTATGTCGAGTCGTATTTTTATAAAACCGTTAGGCTTTAACATGCTTCACATGTAGCATATACATATATCTATAATGAAGGAAATGAATGAAAATTTGTTGTATAATAAACTACTCGGACCATAATGCACTAGTAACACCGAGATATCGCTCAAAGTAAGATATTTTAACTACAGAAATACAGATAATACATGTGCTGTGTAATACACCAGAAATAAAAAATGTTTGTTTGTAAGATATTTTTTCGTTGACTCATTTGCTTCAGAAGTGCAATAACTGCAAAGCTTAATGCATCAACATGTCATTGTGATTAGAAAAATTTGCAGGTCTAGAAAAGATTTCTCGTTCCTTCAGTTGATACATCATCAAATTACATCATTTAGCGGAAAAATACCAAACTGATTGTCATTTCAAATCATATATATCGAATAAACTGAAATTTCATCCCAAGTGAAACCAAATCACATGGAAATGTCTCTAAAAACCCTTGGGAAATAATTAATGAAAAATTTTGGTAGATTTTTTATTAGTGGTGCGATAAAATACATAGCAACACGAGATGGAATTCAGTGAGCACCTCCCTGTTCACTTAAATGAGACACTATTTTTTTCATAACGGGTTAAATAGAGCAAAAATATTGTTAAACTAAACAATTTTCCATTGAACTAAACAGCTTCCATTGAAAATGCTGAAAACTTACATAATTCTACAACTTTTGTCTATGAGTGAATAAAATCTATCCATTTACAAAATTAGTTTGCTCTGAATGGCTAAAAAGATTTAATTTCAATGTCAAAACCTCATCAACGAAATGAGAAATTATTTTTAACTACGGTGACAAAATGGAAAACGTCTTAGTTAAGATAAAATAACGATTAATCACTAGAGAAGACAATTTTTTATTTTCGTCATAACTCAGATCTGAAATTTGAATTTGGAAATCAAATTTTATTCAAATGAAATCGTATAATATCGAAATTTGCAACACACTTTTTTTCAGGCACACGGAAAACTTTCTGGTAGACATAAGTAAAGTACTATTTGTCAAACTATAAAAATCTCAGAAATACCTGTAACTGAAATCGTAAAGAAAATCAATGGCAAAAAAGTCTAAAAATTAACTGGATTTAACTGTCTAAACTTAAAACTTTAACTCATTAATGCCTAACGTCCATAAAAAATATATATGAAAAATGTTGGTAATATGAACTAATATAAAGGTGTAATTCCTTCTTCCCCTACGCTATAGTTGCGGACCAAACTTACTCCATGAGAAGGTGTTTACATGTTAAATTATTTCACAATACCAATTTTTTTGCCCCCATTTATATGAATTTTGTACATTGGTAAGTTAACTAACTTTATCCTATAAAATTCTTCACGAGTGAATTTGTTATTGAAAAACTACACAATAGTTAATACATACACACATCCTTAAATTGTTTTAGGATTAGATCCATTATATGTGCAAAAGTAGCTGCAGTATGGCTGTAGAAATGTGGCTTGAAATATGCATTAGCCATTCAGTTCATCTGAGCTCAAAATTAACTTATTACTTGGATTCTATTTCAGAGTTTGTTGAACTTGGACGTCATGAGTATGGAAATGCTTATAACAGAACTTATATTGTTTATAATTTCAGTAATGTATACGTTTTAGATCCATTCGCACCTAAGATAGTTCCGATTTTTCGCTAAATCTTCTGAAAGACTTAAATGAAGAAATAGAGACTGCAACTTTAAAACCACATCTAGCACCATGCGCAGTTCCTCTGCTCTACAGTTTCTATCATTGACAACTTGGAAACTGCTTTTATGAGCCATTTACGAAATTCGAACTCCTTTTCTATCATAGCCTATCAGTGTACCATATTTTCAAGTACATATTTCTATAGTCTGATGTATGAATGTTACCAAATCTGTGCTATTGAATCGATGGAATAATGCCACCATTCACGTATACCCAGTTATCGGATGGCTAGAATTATTTCCAGTATAGGAAAGTTTCTCTAAACTATGTATTTGAACTAAAACTTGTGTGTAGTCTATTGGACTTTATTTTTTAGCTCATTATATTGTATTGGAGCAGAGAAGCTTGCGTAGGACATTGAGTTTAGCAGGTAAATGCGTGCGGTCGGCGGGTTTCCTGCTGCCAACCGTCTTCCCTTGTTCGAGGCCCTAGACGTCACACCTTCACTGGTTTATCACCTCCCCAATTGCCAGCAAGCTCTCCACCAGGGGCTATGCTCAGAACACTTCTATTCCTATTATAATGGCCCAGGCTACGCTTCCAGATCACAATGAGTGCGGCGTACATGATGAAAAAATTTAAACTTTATTTCGACTCACGAAAATGGAATCAACAAAATATGTATGGATGTTGAATCTGTATACACTTCTATTCCTATTATTACGACTAGGCTACGCTTCCAGATCACAATGAGCATGACAGAGGGTGCGGCGTACATGATGAAAAAATTTAAACTTATTTCGACTCATGAAAATGGAATCAACAAAATATGTATGGATCTTGAATCTGTATATTAGTGGGTCAGTAATTTCCCTTACTAGGAAGGGAAAATTCAGACACCAGCAAGATTGCGACGATTATATCGATTAAAATGTTGTACGCATCTCATATATTTGTTAACAAAAAGTTGAGATGGAATCTTATTTATGGTTTTAAATTTGACACTGAATAAGATGGGAATGCAATATATAATGTAGATCTGTGAAATCCAATATAATATGTAATGTCAGAATCACTCATCTCTGCAGCTCAAGGTTAAAGTTTGAAGGATGATGTCCAGCTTACCTCTCAAGGCAATAATTTGAGCCATGAATGTCAGGTGAAAATTGTTTCTTTATGCTCATTATCACGGAATAATAGCGTGTAAATTTTTTTAATGAATGTGATTCTCTTTGTGAAAATATTGTAAAAAAATTCAAATTCTGTTCGAACGATTGGTAATCCTAGTAATTTGGACGTAGTGTCAGTTATAAAAGTTGAGTTTTCATGTTAAATAAAATTTAAAAAATGTTCGGAATTTTCTGGCCTACATTGGTAGGCTCCTACGCATTAAACTAAATTAGAAGATAACCACAAGATGCAAATATTCAGATACAAAAACTGCTTCCTAACGCAGCAAACGACTCATTATTTTAGTTCCAATTGAAATTCATGCATGAAGAACGCCCTCAAATCTAACATCTTAAGAAGCTCTAAACTAAAACTTAAAATCATCTGTCTAAATGTCGGCAAAAACTGAAAGAGCTGATGGGTGTCAGCAGCTCATTGTATGAGTAATTTCAAGAGCAAACAAAATTGTCAATCAGTAATAAATGTCGATGTGTATCCACAAATTTTTGCAAAAATTTGAATTATAAACAATATATGAATCATGAAAAACTAAATGGAATCTATAAAATATGTAGGAGACTGCATATTGTGGTGCAGGAAACATATTATTACCTTAAATATTGCTCTTGGAAAACTCAACATTGCAATAATATTTGTTTCATAAGGTTTTTTGAATACTGTTGTAGATCACGCTTGGCAGATTATCGCAATTAATCTAGCACAGAAAAGGAATTTCATATTCTTTCCCAAAAATATTTAGCACACAAGACCAGCCGTTACCAATTTGTTAACTTTCTTCGTAATGATTTCTGATCAGCAGCTGTTCGGTATTTACTTTCTCAACACTTCAATTTTATGGCTGTGAGCCAATTCATGTCATGTGTCTTCAAGTCGCACAAGTACACATAATCTAGATATGCTCAGAGCTAACTGATCCACTGCATCTAAAAATGTCTTTAAAACACCCCATGTGTAACATAGACTTCACAGTTGCACTTGAAGAAGAATCAGACGAATGAATGCGTTGATGATTGGTGAAGCAATATGAATAATGCTCAGTCAGAATTCGCTCTGCGCACTACCAGGTAATTACGGTAATCAGAAAACATGTTGAATTTTTCTACTCGTTTCAACGCATGTGAAATATTCCCTTCCAACCCAAAAGTTTCAAGATTTCTTCAACTTGAAGTTAAGTCTAAATACGTGCATTTAAAAATTCCTCGACAAAAATATTCCTCATTTAGATCATAAGTTCTTTAGTTAGAAACTTTGCCGATATAGTAAACTGATTTGTTTCGTTTATGAAACGGTAAGCCCGAAATCCAACTCCAAAGTAGAAATGAATGATACATTAATTCTGAAAATCTATTAAGTTTTTGATTATCGTTGAGTTTCTGGGGCATATCTGGACTTTGCTTCGAATTTGAGCTGTAAAATTTCAATGAACATCATGGGTGGGTATCTATGAACGCACGTATATCCTAACTAAGGATGATATCCTTATCCACTTATATCTCCATGAGTGAGCTGTAAGCTTCTTGATGTTGTTAACCTGCTCTGTTATTCATCAATCCTGCAGGTATTTATTAGATAGCAGTTCTGTTATGTCTTTATAGCACATTTTAGCTGAAATTATTTCGATTGCATATAAAAAGTAATAATAAGTCTACGGAAACTGAACACCATTTTTACTTGCATCAGAATACTGTTCAGCTGAGCTCTCAACTAAAAAAGAATTGAACCCTTTGTTATTTCAATAGTTGTTTCATGTCAGTAAAAATAAAAGGTGTAACACCAGGAATCTGAACAAACACTATCCTCTAAACTGTGATGCTAGCAAACAGAGATAATTTTTAACGTGTTCTCATAGCAGCTTTTACAGAAGAACGACTGCTTTCGATTTCATTTGATGACCAATTATTTGCCAATTTCCTGCTGTTGTCTGAAGTATATAAGATGTAATACGAAACTCAACGCTCGCGAATGAAACTTAATAGTCCTGTTCATTGTTGTTTAAAGCTCAAGAAGCATTCAAAATCTCACTATTAAGAGTGTCAGAAGAAAATTTTTCGTAGCAGGTTCTGGAATTTGACAAGAGTTCTAGTCTCAGATTCTGCCCTGTCTAGGTCGGTGTAGTATTTTTTGTTCTATCGATCGTCTGGAGCTTATCATGTAATAAAGCTTCTCTGAGCTAACACTGGTGCCCAAATATTTTACCCTAATTTATGAGTATTTCTGTGTTATGACCTCCCGTTCTTCAAGAATAACTTACGCGTGTTTTTAGTACTTAGTCCTTATTTAACAGAAATCACTGCTCATAAATTTTTAATCATTTATTCTGCACTGAAATAAGAACTTTGATGACATTTCTCAAAGCACTGCCTTCTCGACGGTAAGTTTCACAAGATTAGCGGTGGGCTGGAGAATCGTTTTATTGATCCCCTTTAGTGTGACTCTGAGTCATAACTCAAACTTGACCTGGCATTTATTCATGCCAAACTTATGAAGCACTCATGAGGTTCGTCAGCAAGACACTATGATCAGAAGGCCCTGGGGTGATGAACGCCTTAATAACAAGCTTGCTAGAGTTTCACGCCCGTTTGTTTAGTTGGTGGCGTGTGACGGGCAAAGCAGTTGCGTGATGTCGGAAAACGAACCCTAGAGTAACTCTATCTCATGCTTGAAATTTTAGGCAAAGAAGCCTATTTGCCTTAACACCGGGGTAAGTTTGTACTTAAGATATCATGAGTTTCAAATGAGCCAAAAGACTAAAAGCGAATTCATAGGATGTACAAACAAAATGTGTTATTTAGGTATGAATCGATGTTTATTATATTCTCGTTACTCACGACGTTCCTTCCAATTCGCTGATCCAGTTTCTGGAAAAACTGTCTATGTGATCTTGAGCATTATAGCCCAGTGCAACATTTCGTAGACTAGCACAGCTGGGCCAGTAATTCTGCTATCAAACTCAGCACATAAGAAAAGAAGAAAACACGGCAACGCTCTATTTATTAGTCTTGTTGCTACGCAACTGCCAAGCTTTGGTTGGCCTCGATCGAGACATTAAAGCACCCATAAAGTTCTAACGTAGTTGTCGGATCCAATTATATGTCTTTCGTGCAGTTTATTTCCAAGTCCTTAATTCCTTCAGCTCATTCCAAGCTCTTAAGTATTTCTTCCGTACAGTTCATTCAGGAGTTTTTGCATACAACTATCTAATTTGATTCATTGCTATAGAAGCATGACACTGAATCAAGGGTATGAAATTCTCGGTTTATCTACGCAAATGTAAAAATTTGAGTTGACTATATGATATATTACTCTTATTAAAAAAGAGTATCTAATTCGATATTTTTCAGCTGATCTATATTCAATTTTGGAATGCGGGAAAAATTTCAAGCCAAAGTAGTTGTAGCTCGGTGTATGAAAATATCAGAATTTTTGCTGGGAAGAAGGTAAAGTAATAAAATTTATAGCAACGATTCATGCCCCACATTCGGATGAAATTTACGACTGACCATTATTGGTGGGGAAGGCGTCGAGGCAACAGCAGGCAGAGTTCTGTGTGTAGGAAAAGAGAAGCCAAAAAGAGAGAAGAATAAAGAGAAAAATATATAGAGAGTCCTTACGATTACCGAAAAGTATCCGGTGTTGCCAGTATTCCTTGAATTCTTGGAATGTAATGCCAATTCTCTGCCAACATGCTCGCATTCATGTCAATCGTAAACAGCAACTACTCACTTTTCTGTAACTGATACTATCAGTGACAGTATTACTATTCGGGTTATGAATCCTCATACGGTAATTTGAACTAGTACTCTGTTTGCAACCGTCTTATTCAAGATATTTGAGCACATATTTCAAGAGTTTTACTTGACTCCAACTGGCAACACTGGCAGCAGTTGAGTCTCCACCTCCGTTGTTTGAGCACACCTAGCTGAAAAGAGCGGCGTTGAATATCGGGGTTGTCGGCGCCAGTCCACCGTCTGGAGCATCACTTGGAGCTGACAGTGCTAAGTCCTGTGAAGCAAAGTTGCACACTCTCTTTTGGTTTGTTTTTGTGAGTTGACACATTATGGAAATAAATTTGTTGCTGTGAGTTTACACAGTATAAAAGTAGTACGGTCATTGACCTGATGAGCCTTTTCGACGCCCTTTTTGATTGTGGTGAGTTTTCTCAATTTTGAATGCTGAGAAACTATTCATGATATTGGGTAACACATTCATGTGTCGCATGATATCAGATGCATTGCTTAGCCTTACGATCACTTAAACTTCTGATCTACTCAGTTTTCTTAGCAAAAACGATCACTTTAACCTATGATGTGCTCAATTCAATTTGACATATCGAATAACAAACCATAATCGTGCCAAAGTATCAGTAACACATTTTAATTCAGAACTTGATAGAAAAACCATTAAAGTTCGAAACAATTCTTGGCCGCATAAAAAATTCATCATCCCAGCACTGAGTGCAGTCACGTATTATTCAACTAAAAGAAATTGAAAAGGTTTACCACGATGGTTTTCCCCGTGAATAAGGCCATGCTATTAACAAGAAATTTTGAATTCATATGTCATGATAAATCGATAATAACAAACAACCGTTCATATACTCATACTCATATTGCATAGTTACAAAATACTAAAAGTGTTCAAAATATTCAGAGTTTTATATCAGGATACGAGCTTAAAGTAGCATTGATGATATCGTAAATCCTGATACTGACCGCTGACTGGTAAGATTACTTGATATTGATCTTTGGATTTTATTTCAGGTGAACATGTCTTTTTCTAGTTACAAGATTCCTTTCACATACTCACAGATCATTATCCAACAGCACATATTCAAATTGATTCATAAATAACAATCTACAAATACCCCAAAAATGAGTATTGTGGTTATCATTATGACATTCATACATTTCTGTATGATCTTACTAATTTAGGTGATGTTACAAGTCGAGTTCAGTACCGTAACTAAACTGTGTATCTCACCACCAGTAAATTTTTATACTGACGTTGGGCTCTCGAAGCCAGTATAGAATAACAAAATTCAAAGTTTATTTTTAGTTTACTCTCGAGAGTGAAACTAAAACTACAATTGGTACTTCTTTTATTGTACATTTCTTGAATGATACGTAACTAAATCCATTCGATAATTTACTTAAGAGATGCATGGTGGTTAATTGCATGGATAACAGTGATTTTAATACTGAATTATATCTCCTATTTCGCTCTCAGTGTTTTTTAGCAGGTGCAGTTTAAAATAAATTAGGCATGCTGGATTTTAAATGAAATTCCGTATATATATATATATATATATATATATATATATATATATATATATATATTGTTTCGGATTAATGTTGATAGATAGACTTCTCTGATTTAACATTTTTAAATTTGATTTTGATACATGATATACTGATGTCTACAATAACATGCACACAGATCTATTTTTTTGTCTTCCACATTTCCTTCATTGAAAGTACTATTGATAGTCTACAATTGAAAAATCAACCTTAATTTACGAACTGAAATCGAAAAGAAACGCAATAAAACATTTATTTATTTTAATGTTTTCTGTGTTTACATTAATCACATCAATATGATTGCAAAATTAAATCTTTTTTAAACACTGTATCTTGCGCATGGATGTAGACAAACTATAAAATGGACATGGAGTGCAATTTATTCTAAACTGGAGAACATAAAACGGAATTTCCAAATGTTTTTCAGCATAACAATTTTCAGAATTTAATAACATATTACGTGCACTATAACCAAAAGGATCTATTTGGACTAGAATATATTGTATACGGAATTTCTGCCACTATATAAGAAGAAAAACAGGTTTGCCGACTGTGGTCTGGCAATGACGTCGCTTGCTTGCTTCGTTCGTCCAGTTTCCTTCACTTGCCTTTAAGATAAACCGCAAGTTTATTACCCAAAAACCCAAAACCAAAACCAGAAACTAACGACCGATTTAGAAACATTCTTCTGAGGTCTTATTAGCGTCGCATGATTTTCTGCACGCCTCTGTACTCTAAGAATATATACGTAATTATTAACTATTTATACACTGTGTTGTTTTCCACTGTTGTGAATTAAAGTATGGCCTAGGTGTTTTCAATGCATTCAAGGGAATATTAGCTACGCCCAAATTTCTGATTATATATTGTGAATTCGAGGTATGTACATGAAGAGAAAAAGTTATTGTGGTCAACTAAACGATTAACAAAAACCAGTTTCCATTGACCCACGTAAAGACTTCATTCTATTCTATTCTGTTTTTCTCGAAATTTTAAAATGCATCATTTCGTTTACGAAACTAAGAAAAACATGGCCCTGAGTAGGTACAGATGACTGGCTAAACAATCGACTAAGTTTTTAATATTCAGTTTTATTATCTTTAATTTACATTTTGAACAAGCTAAATTAGTTTTTTGTGTTTTCATTACCACTAAACCTAAGTGAAGGGAAGCAAGTTTTTATGGTTGAATTCATGGATTTCTTATTGAACAATTGATTATCGACATGAAGTGCATTGCATTTAAACTAATCTCTTGCAGCGATTAGACTTTAATGCAAAAAATGACAGATCATTTTTAGTTCATGGTATAATTTATCCTTCACTTTTTTATGTTATTATGGGGTCAACATTGTTATTATGGGTGAAATATTACATTAATATGGAGGCAACATTGCATTATTTTCAGCATTGGAATTCAGCAACTATGGATACGGTATTTGAGTCTGTGTAGCTATTAAGATTTGTTGCAAATTTCCATTTTTGTTTAACTTTTCAATTTGAGGTTAGTGCTAAAACGATCAGTCTCCTGTACAATGTTTACCAAGATATCTTTACAATTTTTTTCTGAGGAAAAGTAGCCACTTTTTATTCAATACATGAGTGATAACTACAAAGACCAGAAACGTATTTTTGTAGTTCTCCACTTACTGTTATGACGACAAATACAACCAAATGCCAATACTTTTATTTATATTCATTCAGACAATATTTATATAAAAAATTAGGCCCGTGACATGCTGTAAAACGAATTTTTTCATGTTTTTAACCTTGTCACACCATTGTTTCAATTAGTGAAGTGTTCTACCTCACAACTATTATGATTATCTTGAATTCATTCTGCTAATGGGCTTGATATCACTTTTAACTAACATTAAATACAACATTCTTATTTAATTATATTATTAAAGTTATGATTAGTAGATTATGCTTAAATCATTGGAGTTTTGAAACTATTTAAGTTAAATAACGAACTAGCATTCTTCCGCTTACTTTCTTCACTAATTTCGATTTCATTGGTCCTCAAGTCACCCAAATCCAACATCTCACACTTGTTATATAGGAAAAATTGTATCATACAAGAGCAATAACAGGTTTACTAACAATTTCTCAGCACCATTATGGTCGTTAAAGTAAATTTTGGTAATTTTTTATATTAATGAGGGACTCCTAATGCATACCTACATAAGTTGTTACATTTATACCCAAAAACATGCTAATGTACCTAAATGCCTATATTTTTGCTTAAAAAACATACGTAAGTTCTGTGTTCATTCTTTCATCAATGAAACAAGCGCAACAATTTTCTGAATTTATTTTAAAAACAGTTTCTTGATGTAACTTTATTTTTCAACGATTTTTCAGTTGAAAAAACACCCAATAGCCCATAGAATTTAAGTGACTATTCCTGGATTGTCCCTAATATGCCAAGAGGGACACATTTGAGAAAAATTTGATAGTGAACAAATGAAACAATGATAAATGCAAAAAATAATCCAATGAGGAACGTAATATTCATTTTTGATTTTTGCTCCATTTTTAATTCGTTTGCATTGGAAAAAAACGATGATAAACATTAAAAAAGGTTTATTCAAAACACAATTGCCACAAACATAAAACCTGGTATCTAAATACTTTTTCAAACATTTGCTTTCCACGTTTCCCAATGATATTTGACCGACAGCCACCAAATTCAAATTATCTCTTTGTCGTGCTGATTTTGTATCTCAATTGACGGTGTTGCTTCGGTGAGACTTACATTTCAACGTCACTAAAACAGGACCGAAACTCGGAGGCATCCAAGCAACGATGTCGATTTCATATTGTAGGCTGTGAAAGCGGCTCTCTACTCTTGCTCTCATCTCTGAGGCTCCGCCCTAAACCTAAGTGCCGCGTCCTACTTCAACTACCATCATCATTTCTCTACCTCTCCTCGTTGCGTTTACAACAAAAGAAAAGAATATTTTGTAGATACAAACAGTATACTCGCCTATGTATAGATTTTCGGCTGTGCGAATTTGCTCATTTTTACGGTAATTTTCAATACTGTGGGATTTAGTGTATTTTTAACTTGCTTCTGCAATTTGTGACAATTTTCATAAAATTTCCTATTGATCACCTACGATTTTGAACAATAGAATGGATATTCTATTGCTCAATTAGGGTTTTAAACAATTGGGTGTATTTTTACTGAACTTTTAGGATTTTAGGCCAATTACAGATTTTCCATTGATCAACGAAGACTTTAAACAGTAGGAGTTAGTATCTTAGTTTTTACTAACAATGCTTCACTGACATTATGTCTAGTAAATATTTTGATAAGTTATAAAAACATTGAGTCCTGGTAAATTATTTAACATTGATTCTGTTAGAATACCCTTCATTGCTGGTCTTTCCCGTAGCACTCTTTCTTTCCTCCGGCTTAGTTGCACAACATATGAGTTTGTTGAGTTCCATCATTGTGTATAAATTTGTTGTCAATTATAAATTTTCAGTTTGATTTTTTTTCACCATCTTGCGCTTTTTCCAAGTATTTTGCTCCCAATGTTTTGCGTCACCCACAACAGAAGTATCATTTATGGTTTTTGCTGATAAAACTCGGACTGTCAAAGAATATTCGGAACTCCTCATAAACTTAGGGCTTAGATCGACAATTTATGGTAGGACCTACATATTTACACAGAATCAGAGCTGAAATTTTATTTCTTTTGAAACCTTAAATTCTTGAACAAAGCTATACTTCTCACATGCATATTACGCCATAAATTTCCTTAGTCCAGGCCTACGTGCAATGGAACAATTTTGTCCCAGCAATTTTGTCCAACTCACAAACAATATTCCTCGTTGTGCTTCCGTATCAAAACTGGAGCCAGAACTTTCACTTCCTTTGGTTCATTTACTAGATGTTCAGTTTATTTAGATTTCATTGTTTCAGATGGAAGATAAAGCAAGGAATTTGCTTTATCTTCCATCCCAAACATTGAAGGAAAATTTTCATGATGAATCTCAATTATAAATTATAATTGATGCATATTTTGGTCATTTCAGTAGATGAAAACAATTGCAAATCAATGACTAACATATTTACTTGCTGAAAGTCCCTTAACTACCAAAAAAAACTTCATTCATTTACATTGGGAATGATTTATTTTCGATGCATTTTTTAATCTTGTCTGCAGACTGCAGCTTCTTTCCATCAATTGTTCTCAATTACATCCCCCACAGCCTTAATCCTCCCTACCCCAAACCCCTCATGTACTCTAAACCTCCATCTATCCTAAACTTCTCAGTTACTCTAATCCCCTTCTACTCATAACCCCTCGTCTATTCTCATTCCTTTCTACCCCAACCCTTCAACTACTCTCATTCCCTTCTACCCCAACCCTTCAACTACTCTAAATCCCCTTCTACCCC